>ARYC01004506.1:0-42344 GCA_000711775.1 Oxytricha trifallax | reverse complement strand
AAATGACTCTAAGAGATTATCTCTACCATAATAGATAACCAGATGAGTTGAATGAGATACTCACTGAAATGACCAAGGGTGTGAAAGAGCTCAATGATCTAGGGTATGTTCATAGAGATTTGAAGCCAGAAAATTTAATGATAAATCTCTGTCCTTTAGAAATAGTAGTCATTGATTTCAATAGAGCAATAATGTTAGAAATAGTGACTTTAGCTTAAGTACTAAGCACACCTGGGTACTTCCCAATAAGAGAGAAGTGGACTAATGGCTCTGTTTAGTGGGATGTCTGGGCGGTAGCAGCAATTTCTTAGAGGCGATATGGAAAGTATGTCTTACTTCGGAACAAAGCAAGAAAAGTAATCAATAAGCTTGGCTGTTAAACATATATAGCAGGAATATGTATGCACTTAGATTAAGAAAATTGTTGAGATGATCATAGTAAGAGCTCCAGCATATCCAAGATCGTCATTAGAAGATATACTTGAAACATTAAAGAGGGCTAAGTTCAAGAGATCACAAAGATAAGCAGATAAATTTGTTTGAATTAATTACACTAATAGTCATTAAATATTCATTAAATTCATATCAAATCTGCGTTTTCTCTACTAACCCCAATAAGACCCCAACTATACCCAACAAATCAAAGCACTTATAAACCTCACTAAGGGGTTTTGGGGTTTTGAATGAGCAACGACTTTGCTGAGATGCTCAGAGACATGCTTCATTAGATGCAAGAAATAATGGAAATTGCTAATAAGTAGTGGGATGAGGAAAATGACGCTAAAATGCTCAAGAGATTCAAAGATATGGCTCTCAGAAATAAACAGTGATAGATGAATATTGTGGTTTGGAAATTCAAAATAAAATTGAAACAACAAATAATTCGCACAGTTCAATTGAATTGAATTGTATTTTTATATAATTGTATTTAAATGTCTTAGCTTTTCACAATGTTCAATATTCTAACTCCTTTTTATTAAAGGAGTTTTCTCATTTTTACCTTATAATCTTGTTTTACAATTCTACTTAATTAAGTGAGGAAAATTTTTAAAAAAATTAATTTTAAATGATTAATAATTATAGCTGATATGAGTTTGAGCCAATTCATCCTCCAAGGGATAATTTACTTAATAATAAATAAATAAATTAATTGAATAAATCAAATAGTTGAATTAAAAACACAAGACCCTCTCTACAATAATTTACATTTGAGAGACCTCACAAATATCTCTAGGTAGCTTCGGATGCTCCATTTTAAAATTTAAATGCTGATTTAAAGACTTTGGCTCAATCTGAAAACATCAATACTCCCTCCCCATAGTAATTTGAAGAGCTTGAAAATCTGGCAGTAGATGCTTAAGTAATCACAAAGTTTTCTCAAAGGTAAATGCAAATTATGTAATCCAGTGTATGTGTCATCGTTTAATTTTACAAATAGGAAAGAGACACTTGTAGACTCTTCGCATTTTTTCAAAGAATTACAACTTATAATAAGAATTTGATAATTTTTAATGAAATTAATTGGAAATTATTTTTAAAAAATGGAAAAATGTCAGAGCTAAAGATGCCGAGTCATTCACAATATATGTAAGCTACAAAAAACATATCTAAATTTTTAATTTTAGAGGCTAACTGGAAAGAGTAGGTGTGGCGGCTAACAGATATTTCACAAGCGAAACAAAGACAAGGTACTGAAGAAGAATGATTAAGATTAAACAACAAAAGATTTGCAGAGTGCTTCAACATAGTAACTGTTTTTAGATTTTCATCTTTGCTTATCACAACAAGTATTCCTATTCAAATATAAAAAATTTTATTTGAATTTAAATTTTTCACTTATTTTTCATAAATACTACTCTTATTAAGTTTATTGTTTACATAATACATGATTATATTGAATTAAACAGATGCAGAGTAATTATAGTATGACATTCAACAACACAAGAAACATTCATTTTTAATTAATCCTAAGTTTAGGTCACTAAAAAATTATCTGTTTCAGTATTTATAATTCTCATCAGTTAGCAGACCCTCATTATATATTGGCAAAAAATTGTAAGTATTTTAAGAAGCCATCTAACTAGGCTAAGTAATCATTTGGTCATAGGAAGAGCTTACCTTCGGAAAGAGATACCGAGAAGAGTAAAAGATTGATGAAAGTTAAGGAGTAGGAAGGATGGAAAAAATGCTTATCTCCCTCTATATTAGAAGAGCAAAGGTCCAATCCTATTTGCAGTACAAAATGCAAATTTTTAAACTCAAGGAGGAGAAAGTATCTCAGCAGAAAAACTCTGGATCTGCGATTAACGATTCCTCATATAGACCTATAACTTTCCTTCCACTAGAATCGATTCAGCAGCTATCATAAAAAAACTGACTTTGCAAAACTCTGATATAAACCTTTGTACTGAAGCCAAAGATGTTCACAGTAAGATTGAGAAGTTTTAGTATCCTTTTTTATAGTGTAATCATTTAAATGCTTTGACAACTACTTAGGCCTAGTTTATTTTCTTTACTACGGCTTTCCTGTTGTTGGAAAGGGGAGAAAGAATCCTCTAGCTGGTTTCTTAGCCAAATAGAATAAGAGAACTACCTTAAAAATTTAATAAGGCAATAATTGTGCAATATAGACTTTTAGTGATACTTCACTAGCTGCTTTATAGAATTAGCAATCATCATTTAAATATATTATTAAATAATGAATGGCTAAGGATGCTGATCGACTAACGAATAAGACAAGCAATAAAGCAGCAATAACTTTTATAAAACATCATTCCCAACAAAAGATGAAAATCGATTCAAGTTCACTTCTTTTGAGGAACTAATCAACCCCTTAAGGCCAGATAACACTTTTGGTAAGTGATTTACATGAATTCCTGATTCTTTTTATTTTATTATTGAAGGACACATTTGAGGAATCATATTGAAATTATTAAATAATTAATTACTTCTAGCTAACATTTTTGGAAATATTTTCAATTATGGCTTTATTATGCTATTGGATATAAGCAATAAATACAAGAGGGATTGTTATTGAGAGAATGAATTTATATAGCCTCATTCTTTTACTATTTTAGGGAGTAAGTTGAAACTAAAAATCTCGTTTTCTAGATAGATTCAGTATTTAGCAATTGTAAAGCTTAGAAAAAATACAGGATCTATTGTAAAATCTGATTATATTGCCTAAATTGTATGTATTCCTACAATAGTTATATATTTTCAATAAAACTAAACTAAATATTTAATTTAGAGCACTGGGCTCCCAAGAAAGTTACACATTTTTAGCCTGCATTTGCATACAGGGCTAGAATTTTGATAAATTTATATGATTTGTAAGTAACCCCATAGTTTTATTTATCTCTTTGATATTAAAAATATTTTATATAAAAAGCAAGATCAAGAAGGAATTAATTGATTTTTACTTTGTTTGAGGAAAACAGAGCATTATAAAAACATTAAAAAATCATTTAAGAAAGAAGGAAAGTTACAGATAATTAAAACGATTGGATTTTCTATGATTGAAAGGTGGAGAGTAATAAAACTTACTAATTATTATTATCAAATTCATAAAGATTTATAATGATACTGTTTAAGAAAACTCTTTTAATATTCCAAATTATTTTAATTTAACTAATTTTTCATTATTATAAGCACTTTTAAGCAATTATTAACTTATTTGTATTGGAAAGAAATTCGATATAGAGAGTTTTATATAATTTATCATAAAATAAGTAAAATTAATATATCTCAAAATGATGAGGATATCCCCATGCATTTAGTATATAAAAACAAGGTTTAATGAATTCAGCGATAGAAGGAAACAATCTTAATTTAGAATGAGACGAACCTCTACTAAAGGAATCTCTTAATCTTTAGAAGAAAGTGCAATTGCTTTGAAGTATTAGTGAAATCAGTAATTATAGATATACTTAAAGTAGTAAAGAGAGGCATCTAAATAACCACTATAATGTTGTCAAATGAGCAGCGGGTAAAGAGGAAGAGCGATGCCATCTGGAATGTATCCACAGGGCTATATGCAGTAGTTACCTTTAGGCATGGAATCTAGTCCATAAATGATGGGCTATTCAGGAGGAGATCTACATCATCAAAGCAGTTAAAGTTATAACCAAGTACCTCGGAATTTCTATATTTCACGCTTGAAAGCTACATGGTAATCATATTCAACAGTAATTTAATTAAATATGGTTTCATTTATTAAATTAGATAAGGAGTTTTTTAAAACTCTTTTTCTATTTAAAAAACAATTTATAAGATTAGTTAATAAACTTTAAATTCATTTAAGAGTCTTTTAATAAATAATTTGTTTATTATAAATAACTACATTTTTTCTATTTGTTTCAAAGTGTTTAATCGTTTCTTAAGTTTCTGAATCATAATTTGTCAAATTTATTTGTAACTTAGCTTACTCAATTCAATAAAATATGTGCAATAAAAGCAGCAGATGCAATAGAATCAATCTACAAACTAACTTATTAGTCCTGTGGATTTTAAGAGGAATCACCTATAAAATTTCTGCCAAATAAGTATTAGATCGCAAGTAGAGAAAAATTTAGCTTTGTTCACAGAAGATTTTGTGAAAACTGTTGCTGAGTTATCCTGTATATACTTGCCAAGCACCGTGGTTCAGACACTCTTGAGAAAGAAGATATCAAATTGTAAATTGAAAAGCTATATAATATTCTCGCATTTATTAAGCCAAACCCAGATAAGTCTTTCAGTTAATAACTTACATTACATCAAATTACTGATGTGTCCACTAATTATTTCAAATAAAATATGATTTTAGTTAAGAAAGCTCAGGAATCGAACACGATTGTTCAAATTTATTTATGATTATATATTGGACTATAGATAGCAAACTTTGTTTTAATAGTTTATTTAATTAAATAATTTAACTACAATATTTTAGTCTTGATTATTATCTCTAAACTCAGTATAAATTGGCTTTACACTTAAATTTAGCTTCCCCTCTTTCAACTCCATACTCTAATTCATTTACAAAAGATTCATATCAAAACACTATTTTTTATTCCATTCTTTTTATTACCTCCACCGAGAAATTTGTCACCAATGCCAATTAAGTATTTTAAGCTTTCTCCATTATCATGAAGGTATGATTAAAGTAGGATATATCATGCAAGTACTAATGTTAATTTTTTTAATCAACATCTGCACATAAAATAATTAAATTGTCATCGTGCTTGAAAGAAATAGTGCCTTGAGAAATATGCCAGAAAACCTTTCACATTTAGCTCTTCCCATCTCGGATTTATTGGATTTTTAGTTTTTTTTATTCTTTCTATAGCTACCCTCCCGAAAGCATAGAGATATATATTGGCTTGTAAACTTTCGTTTGATCGGCTTTTTATCCTTTACAAATTTACAAAGTAAAATGTTCTTCCTCTTTAGTTCAATGTGTTCAGTATCTTCCAACTCTTATCAGCTCTATTATAAAGTTCACATTAATCTAAGAAGTTATTTTTTTCATCCTCACCACCGACTACCAACACAAATCTCTTTTCTTCTGTATAAATCATAGAGTGATGCATTCTGGCTACTTTTATGTAGCTTTAAGTTTCCTTAATTTCTTGTTTGTTAATACTAATTTGTAGCAGTCTAAACTGCAAGTTTAATCATCTATTTAAAGCCATAAACTCATTAAAACCTTTTGACTGCCTATATATAGGTACCTAAAAAATCATGATGAAATTAGCTTGATTTCATCAGGACTTTGTATTTCTATATTTTTACTTTTCTTATTCTTTGCATCATAGCTTTTGAATTCAAACTTATCTTTTTTTAAACCTCATTGATATTATTCATACTTTGGATCTCCTACTATTATACCTGTGTTATTTTATTGCAACTACTTCTATTGTAGAGGTATAACTCGACATTCCTTTGCTTTTCTAGCATCATATTCTTCAATCTCTTGAGATTTTTATGAGATCAAATTCTTATTTTCAAGAGGAGTTATGGTTGCTTGATTTAATTTCTTCATTGTAGGAGAAGGATGTTTGAATTTAGTTATTGTAGTTTTAATTAAATTTCATGGTGTACTTACATTTTGATGTTAGTTTCAATAAGATACTCTTTATCAAAGGAGTTCTAAGGAAAGTACTACATTACTTTAAAAAATTTATTTTTTCCAATTACTGAAAGCTTGTTCTTCTCTTTGTAGATACTATCGTCTAGGAATGATACAATCAATAAAAAATAAGATATAAAAATTAATTATCTATTTTCTTTTATAATTATTTATTATTATATGTGAATTTTTTGAAATTAAAAATTATGATTAACTTAAATTAAAACTGAATATAATTAGAAATTTATAATTAAAAATGGATCAGATAGGTTTCAGAGCCAAGCAGTATCAGTAAGTAATAAAATTGAAAATATCCTTATTTCTTATACCTTTTCTTATTTATTTACATAAACAAGATTTAAAGTCAATACTATCTCAAACCAAATGATGATAATATAAAATTAAATATTAGTAATTAGCACAAAATATAATGCGTAAATAGCAATTATAGAAGAAAGCATTACAAAACACATAAAACGCTAATAATCCTAAGCTTGTACAAATATACACCATTTACTAATACTAATTCTGCTTTGCTCAAATAGAATGATTTTGAGAAATCTAAATAAATAAAAATAATAATATTAATAAATATGAACACTTATATATTTTACAAACAAAATTTGTAAAAGTGCTCTTCTTACTTAGACATTTTTTTTAATTATCTCTAATATTATCTGCAATTATCAATTAATGACTGTTTTTTTTATTTTTGATTTATAATATTTCCTATTCTTTTGTATTTTAGCTATAATAGAGATTAATGTGAGCATTTAAGAGTTCTTTCTAAAGATCTTCATTATTTGGTTGCTTGAATCATAATTACTGCTTCTTATATATTATATAGGTTTAAATATATCTAAATATTTTCCTATAGCCCAATTGTACTCTTGATAATAGTCTCTTGCACTCTCAACCATTCTTGAATGCTGAGTTCAGCTATTCAAATTTTTCTTTAATTTAATCAACTTTTGGTTTTTGCTGAAAAATTAATGTCGTCTTTCCCCTTCCAAATCTTTTCTCAAAGTCAGGTACACATTTACTCAAATGATTTTCTAATTTATCCAAATTAATCAAGAATGTCTATCGAATTTATAATCTAGTGAATGCCAATAATTTGCTAAATTAGCCTCTTTCAATCTATCTTTCATTTCTCGCTTCGACTATTCTAATTACCTAAGAATTTTCTCATAAATACGATCGATTTCTTTGTTGCCTTACTCTAATATATCAATTTTACCCTATGCTATAGGATACTTTGTCGGGTCGTCAATCGATGCTTCATACAGATCAGGCCTTAGCCCTTGAAGCTTATGCAAATTTTCATTGAATTTCTTTATAACTAATTTTGCAATCTCTTCTTAAAACATAATCACTTGTCCTCATCCATGCTTATCACTGTTAGTAAAATAATATTCTAGTAAGTATTCCTTTTCTCACAAGTCATTTTTAATGTATGAAGAGTGTAGAGTATCTTATCTACTGATCGATTATTATCCTTATTTTATTGCTAATATTCCATTCATGTAAGTGAAGTAACTTGCTCAACTGCTTTGAAATTATCCATTACAGTGAATACTTTCTCAAATAATTTATTAAACATGCTTGAGCTTATCTGTTAAACAATTTTAATTTTTTAATAAAATATATAATATTATCGCATTAAAATTATAAGTATCTGAATAGGGTTAATGATAGATTATGTACAAATGAATCAATTTTTAGAAATATGGTAGATTAAGTTAGTTTTATATTATAACTTAAATGACTTAAAACTTCTAGAATTTATCAATATTTATGAATAGTAAAAATTAACTAAGAACACATTTATTGATTAAGATGATCGTGCTACGTATCATCTTAGTTAATTTGTAATAAATAAGAATAGAGTTTTTTTTTTAATTCCCATAAAATTTAGGATAAACTGGTTTTGAGGAAACTAAACGGAACACTGACGAAATGTTTCTTGTAAGTGTAAAAACTTATTACGATTAAGCATAATTATTTTAACACTCTAATTAATAAGTCATAAGTGTAGACGGGGCTTTGCAAGTTTTAGACAAGTCAAGTGGAGAATAAAAATGAAAGACTTAGCTTAAAAAGCCAAAGATTGACTCGAATGATTTTAATAACAAAATACCTTATAAAAATGGAGTATTATTATTACTTACCAATGTTGCTGAAGATCATGGAGCAACTAAGAGAGCGAAAGCTGTTGGTGTGACGCTAGTGACATAGCCCCCAGGACAAGCTGACGACTCCAGCTAACTGTCAACGCCGAAGAGCCAAGTGTCAACCCAAGATGTGGTAGTTTGACTACATACACTTACACAGGTGTGTGGCTCAACGATAAAATTAAAATCATCCCCAACGATTAAGGAAACTTAGAGAGTAGTTGCAAGAACTAAGGATGATTACATGCAAGGAGAACAAACCAGCTACTGCAACTCAAGATGAGATCGAGAAATCATTTAGGAAAATCAAACCACACCAGAAAGGAGTCCTGTGATACAGAAAACCCGGAGTTACCAGCGTATTTATGCCTAATCACAACTAACTAAAATGAGGTATTTAATAATATATTAGTAAGTAATAATAATACTGATTATATATATTAGAGATCTCTAATTAATTTTTTATCTCTTTTTTTAATTTTCCTAGCCTTTATCGATTCACTACTATTACCTTATAAATATGCTTATGTACTCTTACTTGATAGAAATCTAATCAGATTTGAAGATTTGATAGTGAAGGGTTATTAGATATATAAAATTCTTCAGTAAAAGCAAATTATTTTATATAATAAAATAAAATTTGTAGTAATAGGGTGGTAGTAATAATTTTAGTAAAATAAATTAAAGATTTTGAATTAATATTCACATCCAATAAAATTTGGGGTTATTTTAAAACCCTATATTTAATGAGATTCGAACTTTTACCATTGAAATTTTAGTGATGAATTATACTATATGAAATAGTTTGAATCATTCTGATTTTATGTCCAAATCACAACTATAATAACTTCAATACAAAAATTTTATCTCAAACTTTATGAAAAATTACCTTAATATTCTATATTTGACATAAAAGAAATACATTTATATTGTGTAAACTTCTCATAGAGTAAAGCTATTGACACTGAAGGAATTCTTTACAATATAACTAAAAGAAATACTAACATTAAATTAGTTTAATGTTTAATAAGAAAGATTAAATAAAGAATGAGGTGACTTACTAAAGAAGAAAAATGATCATATTTACAAATAAAGAAGATTAAGAAAAAAAGATTATACTTAAAAGAGAAAAAGATAAGAATCATTATATAAATGATAAATGTCTAGTTTTAGAAAATGCTAAAAGTATTTGTACTTGTAAATATTATTTTAAAATTAATATGATTACTTTGCATATCTGTCTTATTCAATTTTTATTTTTCTTTTAGAAAACTTCTTTTCCTAAAGTGAGGGATCAAGATCTATCTAATTTCATTAACAAAATCAATGCTTGCTTATAGATTAGACAAAACCGACAGCGATTTTAATTGATTTAAATAATGGAAAAATAATTTAGACTGTGTGTGCAGACTTAAGGACATTTCAAGGGTTTAAAAGGAAACAACCTACTGAAAGCAATAATAATAATAATTCTTAATCAGACAGTCGGAAATAATCATACAGGTCTTCACCATATGAGAAAGATCTATTCTGACTAGCGATAAAGAACTACGATTACTTGTACTATGACTACTAGTAAAGGATGACTTAGTGGCCTATTTTTTACTAAAAATTTCCTAATGATAAAACACGTAGGAACTAATAAACCCATAAATATAGCCCCATTAATTAATTAAGAATAAAGATTAGGAGAGAAGAAAAGTTAATTAAAAATATAATTATTATTGGCGTAAATTAATAATGTTTGGATTAATTATTAAAACTATTGGGTTGATTAATTGTCTCTATAAAATAAACCAATCAAGGTGTGCAAATTTGATTTTAGTTTCATTATAATTAATTTTAGCCAATAATTTTAAATTTTTAGTTTAATTGTTCATTTCCCCAATCTTCGTGTCTTAATTGATCGATGGTGTTTTAATTGGCTTAGTTATAAAGTTCTGTCTTCAATCATTAAAGAGAATAATCAATCTTTGCAAATGGAAATATGCTCTTCTTAATTACCTTAATAACTAAAATTAGCTAATTTAGAAATAGATTTATCAATCAGTCACTTCTATCTGCCAAGAACTAAACGTCAACAGATAGACTGACGACCATTTAAGTAGTTACTCGAAAATGATTTAAACTATATTAAATGGATTAATATTGAAAATTACTTACATGCAAATCATTTTTAAGAAAAATGCATTAGATGGAGCTCGATTTAATTTATAACATCTTAAATTAAAGTGTGATTAATTATAGTGAAGAGTAAAAGAAGGAGCAATGAAGTATCTTTGTTAAATCCTAACTATTTATAGTTAAAGTACCCAATCAAGAACCCTGATGTTTCAAATTTAGATGAAATCAGAATGAAAGATGATCAAAGTAATAAATTAACAATATTGATGTAATTTTCTCCAATTATTTTAAGACCAAAGTCAAAATGCTAATAATGATTCTGAAAGCATCTGGGATTTCTTTTTAAAATTGAATTCATTATGCTATAGAGAGTCTATTCTTCATAGTATGGATTATGTTGAGATTGAAGCTAATTATAATTTGTTTTGATTCCCATACTTAACAAAATAGCGCTCAAAACGAAATTAAAATTCAAGAAGAAGTAAAACCGATTGAGTCAATAATCCAAGAAGTAATAAAATATTTTAGTTGTTAAAGAGCCAGAAAGGAATATTTAAATTAATGAAAAAGTTATTTTAGGTTAAGGGAGTGGCATGACTGTGGTATTTGAAGGTACTTTGAATTGAAGAGCTGTGGGAGTGAAGATAATGTATTATCAACAATATTTAAATGCTCTTTAAGAAGTTGAATTTGTGCAAAAAGTCAATTTCTTCCTAATGTTATCATTTACGATTACAAAGAGGAAGATAGGAATTTTGTAAATTTAGCTTATAGATAAATTTGAAGGAAACTTTGAGAATCTGGTTGAGCTAATGTAAGCAGTCTCTTTGAGTGAAGAATTTGAGTGGAAAAATCTATCTTAAGCTTAAATTTATCTTTCGTGTAGGAAGAACTTTATGAGCCTGCATCTATGATATAAATTATTCAACAATCAATAGGAGACTTTAAGTTCTTTCTTGACAAAAACATAGTTCATCGAGAGACATTAAGCCATCTGCTTTTAAAAAGCTAAAATGCGTAAAGTTATCAGTTTTGGGTCTCTCTCTAAAAATTTATTTGAAGACTAGTTTTCCTATAATATGGAATTTTAAGGAAGCTAAGGTTGGCAAGTACCTGAAGTTATTAACTCAGAGAAAGAACATATACCAATTAAAACAACACTTTATAAGACTTTCAAGGTTGATATATTTTCTTTGGGCTGTGTATCCTATTGTCTTTTATCTAAATCTTATCATCTTTTTGCATAGTGATTTGAAAGAAAGAAGAATAATATGAATGCCAAGTTCAATATCAGTTAAATCTTAGAGTAGTTAACTTATGAACGAAGTAGAGAAGCTGAAAATCTCATAGTGTTAATGGTTTAGCAAGATACATAAAAGAGTGCAGCTGCTACGGACTTGACTATTAGCCCAAATATTTTTCTGAAGTAATGACAAGAAACTTAAGCTAATATTGGACATATTTTTAGATAAACTTGAATTCTATAACTAAGCAAACAGTGATTTAATACAGAAGCTTGAAATATTAGGCACCAAACATAATGTATTGATAGTGTGCTAAAATAGCTGAACTACTCTTTTACATCCTTCACTAATATAATAACTACAAAAATAGTGAAAGTTCAAGTATAAATCACTAACTGATCTCTTGAAGATATAAGTCTTTAATTTATGGTGTAATCATTTATTTATAGTTCATAAGAAACAAAAATAATCATTACAGAGAGCTCCCAGTGGTAGCAAGATAATTCTTGGGGAATACAAACGACTCCTACATGGATATTTTATAAAATTATATCTTAATATGATGCTTGCTGTCGATGAATATGTAAAAAAAAATCTTCTAAATGATCCCTTATTTGTTCAGTTTTATGATATCAATATAACAATCTGAGCTATTAATTCAGATTAAAAAATTTACAACTGAAAACTTTTCCTTGAAAATTAATCAATGTATTTATCTCGAAACCTTGCTATTAATAGAATTTAAATAATAAATTAGATAAATTAGTAAATTCGGTATCAACTATTTAAATAAAAAAAGTCGACAAAAATGATGGAAGATTTAGAACTAATGAAGAAAGTTATTGTATATATTATGAAATAATTTCATTATATAGTTTGAAAAAACATGTTTAATAACAAGATTTGTGAAGAATATTTCTTTTAAGAGTGCAAGAAGACATTTGGAGTAGATTTTTTGCAGAGATATATAAACTTTATTTTTATAAAATTTATTCATTAATTACTCTTTTATTTTTGTCATTTCCCATATATTCTTTTTCAAGTTTAACTAATTTACTCATAGATTGCTTATCCGAATATTCTTTTTATAATAGTATTAGATCATTAAATTTTTTATAATTACTCATGAAACAACTAATAAATTCAAATTATTGTGAAATTGTATTTAATATATGCTATTTACCAATTTAAACAATTTGAATTTTCTATTAAAAGAAATGAGAATCCAGTAAATATTTTAGTTTTTCATATATTTATAAATCATTCAAGGAATCATTTGAATTTGGTCTTAAAATTTACATTGCGAGTTATTACTAATTATATATATATTATTTAAATTATTTGTAAAAATAGTGATCCTAAGATAATTTGGGAAAATTTTGCAATAAATTAATTAATTTAAATAATTAAATCAACCTTTTATGGTTTCTTAAATTTATTCTATTCCTTCTAAATAATGTATTTTATGCATTTAAATACGACGAATTTAAATGCTATTTGAAAAATGTAAATCCCATTTATTTACTTTTTGATAAAAAGATGAAAGTTATATAATAATTTATAGTAATAGCATAAATAGATTAGATATACGTTTGATTTTAAGGCACATCGTGAAACTCAATTTCTGAAAATGAATGTTTTGACTACTTATAGAGAAAATATTGAATAATAATTTTATCTTACCTATTATCAAATTATCCAATAAAATCTGCTGAAAATTTTTAAATAACATTTTTTAAATATATCACTTTAGTATAACTAACAGTTTAAGAAGAAAAGCAAGGTCTAGTGTATTTATTTGCATCCTGTAGTCATCCATATAATTTTTGTATAAATAATTATTTCTAATAATATTGGAGTATAGGAATAATGGATATTTTGCAATCCTAATGTGAAATTGAATGTTTTTCTGGTTTTTTATTGACCTTAATATGCAAATGCATAGACTATACATTTTAATATTTTGTTGTTGTTTTACTATTAATTTTATTTATTTATTTTGACACAATTAAAATCAAATTATAATAGAATTTTATATAGAACTTGAATTTCCAAAAGGAATAAAAGCTTTATCATAATAGCAAATATTAATTAATTATGATATATAAAGATTTAAAAATTAGCAATGATTTTCTAGCAGCACAAATGAATTCTAGAACCATACCCTCTTTTTTAGAGAAATTTGGCACTACCAGCAGAAATTGGAGAGAGAAATAGATAGATTTTTATGAGATTACTTAGTGGAAGATGACTTTTACAAAAGAGAGAAGACCATACCAGAGTCCAGAAGTTTACTTCTCCGTCCTCCTGAAGAAGTCAGACACAAAAATTGAGCGAAAACGCCAGAGCAGCCAATGGAAGTCCTCTGCTGCCTTCAGTGATTCTCTATAGAAATGCTACTTTAGCTAAAGAGATTTTCTCTAATGGTGCAAGTATTTTGGAAAGATGCAGCGAAATCAAGACAATTTAGAAAAAATTTCCATAATCTGAGATAGTTGCTACTAAAGTACTAGTGGAAAGACTACCTACTACTAAAACTGATATTAAAGCGAATTAAGCTAGTTGAGAGTAAGTTTGAATAAAGAATCTAAATTGTATATTGATTTAATGAGTAGATGAAGCACGATAAAGTCTTAAATAAGTTCAGAATATAGTGATCTTTTACTATCACTTTCTACTGAGACTGTCGACACATCTTAGAGATCGGTGCTAGTTTGGAACCTCATCCTTCATGCATCAAAGTAGCTCATCTTATCGTTGAATAGATGTAATCTCGGTCACATCTCCATTTAAGACTGCCAATCAGTAGATCCTTAGAGAGGCCAAACCTCCATTTTTACTCTTTGATTTTAATAATTTTGATTAGTTTTATTAAATTAATTAGGCTGAGCTTTAATTTAACGCATTTAATAAAAAATTAAATCAGACATCTTTAATAATTTCTCTTAGATTAAAACGATTAACATGATTATTATTTTAAAAGCATTAAAACTTTAAAAGTTTTAATCAGCCTAATTAATTTAATAAAACTAATCAAAATTATTAAAATCAAAGAGTAAAAATGGAGGTTTGGCCTCTCTAAGGATCTACTGATTGGCAGTCTTAAATGGAGATGTGACCGAGATTACATCTATTCAACGATAAGATGAGCTACTTTGATGCATGAAGGATGAGGTTCCAAACTAGCACCGATCTCTAAGATGTGTCGACAGTCTCAGTAGAAAGTGATAGTAAAAGATCACTATATTCTGAACTTATTAAGACTTTATCGTGCTTCATCTACTCATTAAATCAATATACAATTTAGATTCTTTATTCAAACTTACTCTCAAATAGCTTAATTCGCTTTAGCTTGCCCTTGGTGTTTTTGCCACAGTCGATATAAGAAATGACTGATTTTAACTACTCACCTTTTATTAATCTATTCCCTTTAAATTGCATTAAATTACTATCCTAGCCGCATTTATTTTATTAATCACTCTATACTAATTATTTTACTCTTCTATGATCAACATATCAGGACGAAATCTTATAGGTATCGAATATTTAAAACATTTATGTTTATCTCGAAACCTAAGAAATTGAAACATCTTCACTTTTCCCATTCACCACATTTATTGAACTTGAAAATAAATTTTATGTAGCAATTCTCATTTTTTTAAAGCCATTTACTTTTCTATTCTAAAGTTAGCATAAATTACTTTTAGTTCCATATATAAATCCTTGATAATTTCAATTTGACACAATTAGATTTTCAATGGTGATAAATCCCAATCTATAAGATTTTTAATCCACTATTGATTATAGTTTTGCTAGCATCTCGATTATTTTCGTCCCCTTCTATTGGCTCCTTAATGTTTCAATAAAACTATTAACCATAAATTGTTGTATAACTTATAATGTTAAATGGTTTAAGAATGACGAATTTTACAGCAATAATTAATACAAAATATTCATATATTGACAATTCTTTAAGTTACCAACTATACTTTAAAAAGTGAAAGAGTCAACTCACAATCAAAACCCCAAAACCCCTTAATGAGGTTTATAAGTGCTTTGATTTGTAGGGAATTTGTTAGGGATTGAGGTTATTAATTAAATGCGAGACAAAAATAGCAAGCTTTTGGGGTCTATTTATGATATAGAGTATATAGATTTAGTGTTTAAACTGCGATATGGAGTTGATATATACAGTGAATAAATCAAACCAGTACTAAACTATAAGTCTATTGCGCTACTCATAAAGCGAAGTCCATCAACTGTTCGTTCCCACTGTCTTATAGCACTATAATTAAAGAAATAGTAGCTAAATTCTTAGCCTAAGAGGTAGTCAAAGTTTCTATAGAAGCATATTGACTATCTTATTAATGATAAAACTTTGAAGTATTGGGCTCTCTTCTCTTTATACCAACGAGCTACTATGTTTCATCGCCAGTTCCCTGAGTTGAAGATCTCTGCTTAGTCTATAGCCAACATTTATTAAAGAAATGGTATTTCTTACAAAGGTGTTAATCGTATAAAGAGAGTGATTGATTTCACTCTGCCATTTTACAACAATAACCTAAATTATAATTATAATTAAATGCAGAGAGCCTAATAGAATAATATTAAGTTTATTCATGCTGACGAGGCTTGTGTTTACATTCAACACTTTCATCTAGAAGTCTTGGTATAAGAGGCATAGTAACATAGAAGTATATGACTAGAAAGTCAAGGTATAAACAATGGCAATTCTTGGAGGTATTAGCGAGGATGCTGGTTTAGAAACTTATGTTATTCATCCTCGCTCTATTAAGACAGAGCAGTATATTAAGTTCTTAGAGTAGCTGAGAGAGAAGTACCCTGGATAAGAGATTATATTATTCGTTGATAATCTTTCTGTTCATAAGACTAAATATACAAGGAAGAGTTATGAACAACTTAGAATAACGCCAGTGTTCAACGTACCTTACAGTCCATAGTTTAATGGAATTGAGTTCTACTGGGGTGTACTAAAAGGTCATTATAAGAAACTGCTGCTATACCACCTGATGCATTACCTACCTATTGATACAGTCGATTTTATAAAAAGTTCAGCTAAGAGAGTTGATAATTAGTTGGCATAAAAGTGTGCTAAAGAAGGGAGAGTGAATGTATATAAATAAGTTTTGTAGTTAAGTTAATGAATATTTAAGTCACATTTAAAACTGTTTCTTGAGAGCTGGCTTCTCTTTCTTTTCTTCTACTTTTTGCTTCCCTCCTCCAAGGTTTCTTCTCTTGCTGCCAGCTCCAGCATCTATGTTCATTTACTCTGGCGGCTTAATATTTGAATAAAGTCTCTTGCTAACTTCATACTTTGTCTGCGACTTTCGCTCTCTCTGAAGCTTGCTCTATTCCTTCATCAAGAAGATGCCAGTACCAGATTTTTCTAAAGAGTTAAGCTACAAATCTTACTTGAAATATAAGGGTGCTTCTGCAGCTCTGATAGCCAGCTCTCACTTATCTTGATCCCTTGTTTGTCTTTATCTTCTGAAGGAATGCTGTACCTTTTCTTATGAGATTCTTGAATAATTTCTTTCAAGTAATCACCTTTGATAGTTGCAAGTATGCCAAAGAATAGTTTCTTTCAGGTAGTTTATTTGACAACTGCTTCTTAGTAGGCAGGTACTGCGAAACCTCTGGGTCATTCATAGCATCATCGTATAAGTTAGTCATTGAGATTTTTGGATAGTTTGGAATCTCTGCAAACTTTACATTTTAAGTTTTCAATGCTTTCTTCTCTTCGCAGAGTATCGTTCTTAGATATGATATTTTAGTACCTTCCATCGTTGCAAGTACAAACCAACTACTTAATCAATATAAGTTACTATGAGTTCCTTACCTTGCTGTACCAGGTAGCGGTGCAAATCTTCCTTGCTTCTAATTCTTTGAATCAATTCTTGTGCTTGCCCTCTTTTCATTGCATCATTCATTGATTCCATCTTGTTTACAGATCTAAGAAAAGATATTCAAATTTAAGTTTATGATTTCAATTATATACCTCTGTAAAACTTACTATTTAATATGGGCATCCTATAGGAGGTTAACCTCTAAGAAGGATATGGAGAAGTTTTTGAGAACTGGTTTCAAACTTGAGAGATTGATATCAATTTCTACTGTTATAGTTCCATATTTTTTAATTTAAATTGGTACGTACTTAATTAGGAGCAGCTCCTAAAATGCTAGTACTTAATTAGGAGCATTAATTAAATCTAGTACTTTATTAGGAGCACCCTAATTTTATCATAAAATCTCAAAATACCTCCTAAAGCAGTACGTACTTAATTAGGTGCACCTCCTAAATCGGTACGTACTATAATCAACTTATTATTGATAGTAAAAATTGTTACTTTCTCACCCATTTTTAGAGCTTGTTCGTCTCTTATTTTTCATTTTTCTTCTCTAATACTCTTAGAATTTCCCTTGATACTTGTAGGCTTGTAAATCTCTCATATAAGCTCTCAGTTATAGAGGCAGTTTTATAATTTTAAATTCAAATTTAAATATGAGTGCTAACATTTTAAGAAAAACAACAGCTTTTCCATCAAACTAAATGAGACTTACCTTTGGCATCAATAAATAGTGTGATATCTGTGAGATGAACTCATAAGGAATTACTTGAGCTATCACTTGATGCTCTTTTATTAAAATTGAAATTAATAATAGAAAATTAATGGCAAACAAGTGTGTGGGAGAGAGGGGAGGAGAAAGGTATTGATGAAATTCCTATTCAGATTGAAGAAGTTGAAGTGTATTTTTGTGAGTTATGTGAGAGTTTTTTTGCTCATAAATCAAGCTGGTACAGACATATGAAGGAGTATTGAGAAGCCAAGCGCACTATACTTAAAGCATGATTAAATAGATGGAAAGTATGACTGCTTTGAGTGCCAAAGCAATACTTTCATACAAGAGACTTGAAGAAGCATCTATTGAAGGCTCACAAGAAAGATATAGAAGTTGAGAATCATGAATTTGAGCTGAAGCTTCTAAACAAAAGAAAAGCGAGGGAATATTCTAAGGTCGTAGTACCTGAATAAGCTAGAGAGTTAGAGTACGTTAAGAAGGGACGCAACCAACTGACCTCTGAAATAACAAAAATTATGATCAAGATTCAATACAAGAAAATACCGGTTCTTGCTTAAATTGACCTAGACACTTCTCTTTAAAGCTACCTTATAATAGAAGACTCCTTTGATAAGAAAGTTATCAATGATCATCAATATGCATACAAGGTGTATTCCTTCAACTATCTCTTAAGTGATGATAAATATCAGATGGAGTTTACAAATGAGTATCAAGTACTCACTTAAGCTTAGTTTAAAGAGTGTAGTTACTTAATCAAGCTCGATGCTGTTCTTCTTGTCAAGGATCATGTGGCTCTCAGACTCCCACTCTATGAAATGACCCTCAGAGATTTTATTACTGATCAAAGGAATCATAAGTAGCTTGCTTTGATAGCAACCTAAATCTTACAAGGTATAAAAGAGTTACATAAGTTAGGCTTTGTTCATAGAGATTTGAAGCCTGAGAATATTATGATAAACTTCTCACCTGTAAGAGTGGCAATTATTGACTTCAACAGAGCATTAAGGGTGGAAGTATCAAGGCTAGGAAGTGTTATGGGAACTCCAGGTTATTATCCTGAAAGAGAAGACTGGAGAGATGGGGATTATTCATGGGATGTGTGGGCTTTAGCAGCAATAATAATAGAGTGCGATATGCCTCGCAACGATTACTACTCTACCAGGTGTGAGAAAGATGCTAAGCAAAGAATTAAGTAATTTATAGACAAAACCAGAGTCTCTCAATCATTAAAATAAATGGCAGAATCAATAATATTAAAACCAAACTCTAGATCAGACATAATATTAGAGCAGATCGAGTTGTGGTTAAGTAAGATAAACTTCAGACCACTCCCACATGATCCTAAGTGCATTTTGAGTGATTAAATTAAATAAATTTACTATAAATTTCACATTAAAACCTATTAATAACCCCAACCCCTAACAAATTCCCTACAAATCAAAGCACTTATAAACCTCATTAAGGGGTTTTGGGGTTTTGAATGCTTCAAAGGCTAATTATAATATACTGATACAAACCATAAAAAATATAAAGACTTATAATTTACCAAAGACGATTTTATTATAATTTTAATCTATGTTTTTTTCGAATTTGTCTAAGAAAAACTTAGATTTTAATATTGTTATAAATATTACACCAAATCTCATTTTCGAAATGTTGATACTCGTTGTGTTTCCGCTATCAAGAAATTGTGATGTAACAATATATTTACTGTAAAATAACTCATGAGCAACCTCAAGCTATTTTTTTCATAGGAGACAATACAATTGTCATAAGTTATAATAATTATGTTAATTATAAATATAATTTATAAAGATAAAAATATGTATTCAAGTAAATCAAAAAATAATACAATTAAGTTGTTTTTAAGTTTTAATTTTAATAACAAACTCAAAATAATAAATAAAAAACTTATTATAATATGAATTTATTAGTTTTAAAGTGTAAATAAATTTCACTACTTCCCAAGAACGTTAAATATCTGTTATCCGCAAAATCTTTCATGAATCATAGCTGTAATCGATGTAATAATCAATTAATAAAAAATAATTGATAATGATGAAGCAGAATTAAAATGATTCTTTTAAATTAAATTACTAATGGCAATGACTATATTAAATAGAAACTAGCTTTACTGATTAAAGATAGAAATTATTTGTATTTTGAAAATAAACTATTTCGATTATTTAGTATAAATCTCTAGAAGATTTCCAAATAGATATGTAACTAACTATGAATGAATGGAATAACTCAAGATCCTTTAGCTTAGGTATTTTAATAAGAGGTGATTAATATTGTCAGAGTCACCAAACACTCAAATATAAGATTTTATATTAAAGAAATATTAATAATATTAATAATATTAGTATTAATTAGAATAATTAGTAGTTGGATATATTAAAGTTGTTTATCTTGATTTTGACATATTTGGCTAAAGTTTGATCATTTACCAGTTTAAGAAATAGAAATATATAAAAAGAATGAAATATTTATCAATTTTAACAATTAATACAAATTTATGTTTGAGTACAATTCCCCAAACTCTGCGACTTCTTGCTTGTGCTCTCAAACAATTTTTATATCTTTTAAATTTTCACCTTCAGTATTCTGACCAAATGTCTCGCTTGCTCATTTAAAACCCCAAAACCCTTAGTGAGGTTTATAAGTGCTTTGATTTGTAGGGTATAGTTGGGGTCTTATTAGGGTTAGTAGAGAAAACGCAGGTTTTTTTATTATGAATTTAATGAATATTTAATGAGTATTACTGTATTTAATTCAAACAAATTTTATCTGCTTATCTTTGTGATACCTCATAAATTTAGCAGTCAAAACCCCAAAACCCTTTCAGTAGTTTGATTGAGTTTTTGATTGATAAAAGTAGACTATTAGTGCATACTTTATTAGGGTTTTAATAGGGTTTATGTAGGGTTTAATGTTTAAATATTAGTAATTTAAGTGAGTATAACAAGCGAGTTTTTAAGATATCTCACACAAACATAAGCTTAGTGTCATGTGGCAGTTCTCTGAATTTTATCTTTCTAAGATGATTTTTAATTGTTTCTATTGTTTGTTAATTCTCTTAGCTTGGCTTGATAATAGTTGAGTATGCAAGTTCTCTGAGACCTCCATTTATTTTATTTTTATCGAGAAATTGTTTGATTCTCTGCTTAGAATCTCTCTCACCCCTGCAGCTAAAGTAGTCGTTTCTTGGCATGTCGCTCTCTATTATTATTACTGCTAGAGCCCATATATCCCATTAAGTTTCTCCATCTCTCCAATCCTCTCTCTCTGGGAAATATCCAGGAGTGCCGTATACATTTCCTTATGCAGAGGCTTGCACTCTTTGAGCTCTGTTGAAGTCAATAATATAAACTCTAAGAGGCTGAAAGTTCATCATGATGTTCTCTGGCTTTAAGTCTCTATGAACATAACCTAGCTTGTGAAGCTCTTCAATCCCCTCAACTATCTGCTATACTATCTAGCCAATTTATCTCTGACATCTATTGTCAGATAAGAATTCTCTGTAAGTCATTTCAAGTAAAGGAAGCCTGAAGGCTACATGGTCTTTACCAAGTAAAATAGCATCAACCTAGATGATATGCCTGCATTCATTTTACTTTGCCTTTTAAAGAGCATAATACTCATTTGCAAATTCCATTTGGAACTTGTCATCAGCAAGGAAGTAATTGAATGGATATATCTTGTAAGCATATTAGTCATCAGTAATGACTCTCTTCTCTATTTTATCTTCAAGAGTGAGGTAGCTTTCTAGGCAAGAATCTAAGTCAATAATTTTTAATATGGGAATCTTCATTGCCTCTATTTTAACCATGATTTTATTGATCTCAGAGACTGGAAAGTTCTTGACTGCTTTCTTCATTTTAACTTACTTCTAGACTTCAACTCTAAGAGACTCCACCGGGTTTCTTGATCTTCTCTTTTAGAGGAATCTATTCCCTGTAGGTTCATGAATAAAGACAAAACTTTAATTGTGCTTTTTTCTTTAAGTGCACTTTGAGGTCTCTAGTATGAGAATATGGCTTCTCACAGAACTCACAGACATACTTCCCATCTTTCTTTTAATGCTTGAGATATAACCTTGGCATATCGTTGTGTATATCTCTCAAGTGTCTTTTATAAGTCGACTTGTAAGGGAAAACTTTATTGCATTCTTTGCATTAATAGTCAACTTTTGCTGGAATTTATTAATGCTCTATGGCGGGTTGTTTAACCTCCTCCTCAATTTGCACAGCTTCTTTGATAACATCTTGCTTAACTTATATTTAAATCTCAAAGCTAGACTGGTCATAGTTGTCATAAGTAGGCTCCCACTGAGTACAAGTGTCTCTGGTCTCTACTTTTTTTGGTTGCTGGAATGATAATTTTGATTGATTTTACCCAAGTAATGGCGCTCTTCTCAGAAGGTTAGCGCTCATTTTAGTTTGCTGATATATTTTATTATAATAATGATAAAATATACCTAGATAAACTTTAATAGTAGAGTATAAGACACTCTGGTAGATTTTCGGCTGAGAGGTTAGAAAATTAAGTTACCATAAAAGACTGTAAGTTGACATATTTTATGAGAATTTTATTCGTTTTAGTAAATTAAAATACTCCTAATGAAGTTTTGTTTCTCTAGGAGGTCCTCCAAATCAAGTTTGAACTTAATTTGGAGGACCTCCTAAAATAATTAAACATTATTAGGAGCAATTTAATGAGATAGATTGATAAAAATGGAAATCAATCTGTGAAACTTGGAGCAAGTTTTTCAATGCTTCTCCGCATATCTTTTCAAGGTTGACCTCTAGTAGGTCCTCCCTATTTAGTAGTAAGATTTTAATAAACTTAGAATGGATATCCATAATTTTAAATTTCATTAACATTTCTAGAAAGAAGAAGCAAGATGGAGTCTATGAATGATGCAATGAAGAGAATTTAATCTCAAGATTTAATAGGAAAATTTCGAAGTAAAGAGGACCTTTATAGATATTTGGTATAGCAAGGTAAGTTCTTAAGTAAGATTAATAAATCCATTATAGTTGGATTGTTCTTGCCGACTTAGGAGGGAACTAAAATCTCATTCTTAAAAGCCTTACTGAGTGAAGAGAAAAAAGCTTTTAAGTCTAATGAAATTAGGATGATAGAGATACCTAACTACCCTGAAATTTCAGTAACAAACCTCTATGATGATGTTATGAGTGATCCAGATGTTGCTCTCTACCTTCCATCAAAGTTGCAACTCTCTAATAAGTTGCCAGAGAGAAACTTCTTCTTTGGTGTCCTTGGAACTCTGAAACCTGAGTACTTAAATGAAGTTATTTAAGAAGCTCATAAGAAACGCTACAGCATCTCTCCTGAAGAAAAAGAGAAGCAAGGTATTAAAATCAGCGAGACCTGGCTCTAGGAACTTCAAAAGCATCCTTTCATCTCAAGTAAGCTTAGCCTTCTAACTTTATAGAAAAACCTGGTACTGCTATATACTTGATGAAAGAGCGCAGCAAATTAAACAGAGAGAGAAAGTCTCAAGTAAAACATGAATTGAGTAAGAGACTCTTCAAAGATTTATAAAAGCCAGAAGAGATGAACATAGATGCGGGAGCTGGCACTAAGAGAAGAAACATAGGCCCAAGCAAGCCTTAAGAGGAAGAAAAGAAAGAGAAGGCAAATCCTTTTACAGGCAAATTTAATATGTGAGCTTATTCATTCGTTTAAATCTAAAACTTATTTATATACACAAAATCTCCCTTCTCTTGCGCATACTTTAGCTTTCTCATCGCTGAGTCTCTTAGCAGCACTCTTAATAAAATCTACTGTATCTATCTTCAAGTCATGCATCAAGTGATAGAGTAGGAGTTTCTTGTAGTGGACTTTCAATAACCCCCAATATAATTCAATTCCATTGAACTGAGGACTGTAGGGAACATTAAATACAGGTGTTATATTTAGGCGTTCATATTCCTTCCTTGTGTCTTTAGTTTTATGGACAGATAAGTTATCTACAAACAGAATAATCTCTTAGTCGGCGTACTTATCTCTGAGTTATTGCAAGAACTTTATGTATTATTCAGTCTTTATTGAGCGAGGGTGGATAACATAAGTCTCGAGGCCACTATCTTCACTTATTCCACCGAGAATAGCATGAGTTTACACCTTGACCTTTTAGTCATATACTTCAATATTGCTATATCTTTTATACCAAGACCTTGATATGAAGGTATTAAACGTGAATACTGCCTCATCAGCGTGTATGAACTTAATGTTATTAGTAATAGCCCTCTGCATTTAATCGAATATATATTTTAAATTATCCTTATAAAATGGAACATTAAAATCAATCACTCTCTTAATGCGATTGACTGTCTTGTAAGATATTCCGTTCTTTTTATATATGTTAGCTATCGATTAAGCAGAGATATGAAGCTCAGGAAATTGGCTATGAAACATCACAGCTCTCTAGGCCAGAGAGAAGTGATCCCAGTATTAAAGAGTCTTATCATTAATAAGATAATCGATATGATGCTGCTAAAATTTAAGAGGTCTTTTAGGCTTAGAATTAAGTTGCTATTTCTTTAAATTCAATGCTAATAGACAGTGAGACCTCACAGTTGCAGGAGATTTATGGAGCAGTCTTGCTATAGATGTGTAATTAAGGATAGGTTTGAGTTGATCACTATAATCATCGCACCCATAACGCAACTTAAACAATAAATCTATATACTCAATGTCATAAACTGACCCCAAACCTCGCATATACTCACTTAAATTACTAACATTTAAACATTAAACCCCTACATAAACCCTATTAAAACCCTAATAAAGTATGCACTAATAGTCTACTTTTATCAATCAAAAACTCAATCAAACTACTGAAAGGGTTTTGGGGTTTTGACTGCACAAGCAGCTCTAATGGAATCAAAGAATTTTACAAAAAATATTAAAAAGCTGGTTTTAAATTAGCTTAAATTATGAATACAATATTAATTTAATTATTCCAATTTTAGATTCATAAATAAAAAAGGAATTTAGGGATAGGTTATAAACTAAATAAATGAAATTAATTTATATTGCTAAAATAAATACATTTTTATATTATCTAATTTTTTCCCTAATATTCCAAGTTATATTTTTATTAAAAGTTTAATTTAAAATGAAAACGCATATAATATATAAGTATTAATTTAGACAATTAAAGAAATGAAATCCAGAAAGAGTATTTATCTTTTTAATATTGACTTTCATACTTTGATCCATCTGACGGCACTAACTTTGTTGTTCTCATTTTTTTCAAGTTGTCTCTTGAGCTTTCAGTCTACTGACGTCGCTATTCCTCCTAGTAAGTATTGCTAAAATATAAAAAGTTTTAGATATGTTTTTGTATCTTACAAATAATAGTGAGTAACCAGCTGCTCCAGGAACACCATCTTAAATTTACATTTTATTATAATGAATTTTCATTTTTAAATAAACTTTTCAACTTATTTTTCATAATTATTAATGCATCCACCTTAAGAGTTATAATTTTAGTTTTGAAATAATTATGATATAGTTGAATTAAGCGCTTGCTGATTAATTATCAATTTTTCAATCGAAAACAAAATATATTGATACTAGGGAAAGACTTGTCTTGAGTTGAGTTTTAATAAAACCCAATTATACAAAACAAACATTGTAAATTTAAGAAGATTGGTAAATTAGTTGATTAAGCTTTTAATGGAACCTCCATTTGATAATATATTTATAATTATTAGGTTTTTATACAGTACTAATATATTTTATTATCAAATTAGAAAGTAAATTGCTAGGTGGTACCGACCACTTGGAACTTTCTGATAGAGCTTTCTACTACACTAAGGCCTATCGAGGGCAGGTAGGGGGTTGCTGGGCGCAACGCATGAGGGACCAGTCGGCGGGGTTCAATCTGTCAGCGTACACTCTTCGAGTGAGCTGGATCCTAAGATTTCCCTGCATTAGATGAGTCTACTGGCTTGAATTCAGTTTCTAAGGTAATAGGGAGCAGGATGTAGGTACGCTCTGCCTTCGAAAGTGAGAAGACGAAAACCATTGAAGCTAACGATAAGGATTTTTTTCCCACACCAGGTTAGGGTGCTGAAGCTACCACAGCAAAAGGATAGGGATTACGTTTCCCAGCAGCGGTGGGACCGGTAAGTGTTTTTCTCCATCTTCTGTTATCTAGTTGGATCTCACGAGCTCTGTCTCCAGCTATAAACTGGGATGACATCTTGATTTTGGGAAAAGACTAGGTAATAGCGAGAATGGTTTTTTTCGGAGTTTTCTACTTCACGACTGTCATGTCACGGAATTTGCCACGTCAACTCACTCAGATACGTCTACGTCACGACTAAGATTGATGGTTTAATTTTAGTATTAAACAGTGATATGTTAAATTTATTTGATTTTAATCATTAAACACACTTATATATTTTATTATATGAATTTAAATGAAATTATATGTCAATCCATTTTTGTTTGTTAAATTATATATTCTGATGTTATATTTATAGAATAAGGAGTCCTCATATTCTTTAAGAAATTAGTTATAATTCTTTATAGAATTATAATAAATTTTATATCGACACAAAGGAATATCTATTTAATAATGATAATAATATTTAGTCCACAAAAATTGATTATTCAAACAAATTTAGAATCATTTTTTTATAAAGAATATTGTTCTAAAATTCTAAATAGATTTAAAATAGTTTATATCGACACTTATCAAATATAATTATATCTTAACTAATGTCGATATCATATTAATTTTAGAATATTATAATTTTCTCTTTAAGTTATTGAATATGTCCAGTTTTAATTAAATTAGTAGATTATTTATAAGTCATTGCAGTTTCTTACAGTTTTTGAAGAATTTTATTTATCAGAAGTAATTATATTATATAATAATTAACTAATGGAAAGCTAGTGAAACGCATCATAATAAATAATTTGAATAAATATGGTCTAATATATATAAATTTAGACTAGAAGTAATAATATTACTTAACTACAATTAAATTGGAAAATTATGAAGATAAATAAATAACTGTAAATATAAATATTCTTAACTGCCACTGATTTAGTACACGTTTAATGCTAACTTGGTTTGCAAAAACATTAGACTCAATCCCTTGACTTTAACTACCTATGTATCAGTCAATTAGTCTATTTATATTAATTTATTTTAATTTTCAAGTTTGGTATATATTAATTATATTATTTAAACATTAGACCTTTAGACCAATGTTTAAAAAAGATAAGAAAAGTCCAATTTCGGAGATTAAACCATAAACCATTAGACTTGCAATGTATAATATAAAAATATATAAAATTTCATCAGTCAAACTGCAGTACTAGGCGATGTTATCATATTTACCATCCTCATAGATTAGGTTCCATTCGACGGCATGATCATGCGTGATTGATTGAACGAATGATGAGTACGACAAGATGGTACTCTAAACCTGCATAAAAAGATAAGAGATGAGAGGTTCAAGAAGAATGCCTAGATCTAGACATTGAAAAGACTCATCTCCCTACTTAGCACTGACACTTATAGAAACCCATGAAGCTCGAAAAAAGAATTAGAGATATTGTGAACATCTAAAGAGTAGATAGATTATTAATTACAAACTTAGATAACTTATAATAATACATTTAATAATATATTAAAATAATGGCGAGCTAAGTTGAAATTTATATTATTGACTTAACTCATATAATAAATTAACTTTAATATATAGATATTTTAACTTTTATATTTTTATAAGTTATCGCATAAATTAATAATAAATCATATTTCTAATTATATTTACTATATTATATGATAACTATTTTTAATAGGTATTTATATCTTTAAATTATATTATTTGTTTAGATTTTAAAATTGTTAAAAACTTTTAGTTTAGTTCATTGTCTATTTTTTAAGTTAAAATTTATTCTCAATTAAACATTTCCCAAGCATGATAAGTTTTAATTATTTATGAATTAATTAATTATTTTATACAGTTCAGCGAGTGAAATATCTTACAAATGATGCTCACACCAATCGTTCTGACCGACAAAGTAATATTAGAAGTAAAGAAAGCCATTGGATCTACAAACTGGAAGTTGGATAATGGTAAATTCTTGAGAGAAGAAGAGGATATAAGAAGCATCATAATTCCAATAAGCTGTCTGAACACTATAAAAGGCTACAAGAATTGGATAATTCTAAGAGTAGCCAAAATACAGGAATCATGGAGGTCTTTGACTCAAGAAGGATAGTAGGAAGCTTGACATTGATTCAGAAATATCATAAAAAAATTAACGTGATAATAATGGAGATAATGGGAAAAGCATACAAAGTTGACAAATTGTCATAAGACCCGAGACAAACAAAGTTGCGGATCCGGAAGACTGCGGAGCGATGGCAATACTAATAGCTTATCATCTTGCCTAGGAACTTGCTGGAGATCCTATCGTCCAAATCTTCACCAAGGTCTAGATAAGCATGCAGAGATACTTTCTTATATTTAAATTAAAATTAGGTTTCATGAAACTGGAGATAGGAAAGTCGGGTATTACAGTCGAAGAAAAGAAGATAGAAATAATCAGAGAGAAGAAGGATGAAATGCTATGGTAGACAGAGATTGGAGAAAACGGGACTCAGCACAAGAACATGTACTCACAGGTTTACGTATGTGATGAGTTAGTTCTGAAGAAAGGAACAGCCATGCATACGGTACTAATCCGAAAAGAGCAAGAGGGAAGACTCAGCGATATAATCGAAGAAGATGCCTAAATCGAAGAATGCTTATTCACACGGACAGTTTATTTTAAGGAGATTGCAAAGAAAACAATAAAATGAGCTGGTAAATCCAAACTAATCCAATCACCAACTAGGATGGAACGTAAGAATTCAGGTAACTTTTTAGAACAAGATGCGAGAGACCAAAGATGAGATATAAAAACGAGATTAACACTGATGGGTTAGCAATCAGCAAAACCTGAATGAGGAAGAAAAAGCAACTTTACAAGAAGAAAGAAGATGAGAGCACAAAATTTCAAAGAATTATATTTAACTATTTATACAGCATTTTTAGAAATTATGAATTCAATTTACCATTAGTTATTATTTACTTACTTTACTAATTAATTAAATAATAAATATTATTGATTATTAAATCATTCTATTGAAAATGTAAGTAATTTTTTTAAAATATACAACAAGCAGTACAATTACTACTATTAAAAAGGCAAACAATAAGCATTTATCATATATCATGTTAATAGACAGTCTTTAAAAAACAAAGATAATGATAAGGACAGAAGACAAGTAGTAATGATGGTAAATGACATGAGAAATGACGAGCTGCATGAATACCTGTATGACATCAATTATGATGCTTCAGCCAACATTGGAATCAAAGGTATTATTGCTTATTACATCGATAATATTAATAAAATATATTAAAAATAGACAAGTTGGTATTAGTGCAAATGATGTTTAAGAAACATCATATATGGCAGTCATGTTTTTTATATACTTATAAATTGAAGTTAAAGCATCATAGTACATTATTAAACAAATGTCAATAGAATCTACTTGTTTGAATTTCTCCAATTTCCTCATCGTCAAGTCCAACAGTTAGGAAGACGAATAATTTTGCTTCTTCTCACTTGGTGGAATGGAAGCTGTTCTATTATGTGGTAAATATAGCGAAGGCTGAAGCAGAATACTATAATGGTAACAAAGAAGACCATCACTCTAAAAGCAACTTCTTTCTGCATCGTGAATACATTCTTCTTGGTTAAATTTGGAGCTACGATAACGTCGTCATTGTCAATCATCACCTAGATTGTAACATCTGACTCTTTATCATCAAAGATTGGCTTGCCCGTCTTTTTAATCCATAATATTTTCTTCATTTAAAGGTTGAGATTCTGAAGCTGAAGTTGCATCAGAATTTACTGGAATAAGTTGTGGCTTATTTTCTATGGGAGTTGTTTCTTCCAGAAGAAGTGCTTCATCAGTAACTTCCTAGACTTTCTTATCTTCTAATACTCAATCTTCACCTAGAAGTACTTGAGCGATTGGATCAGTAAACTTTCCATTTTCACCCATTTCAATAGTCATAATTGGTTCTACATTTTCATCTTTAACTTTGCTCTACTCACCTCTAAGATATCAAAGCGTTTAATTAAATTGAAATATTCCACTAATTCTTCAAGGCATCGATGTATTTATTAATGTCATCTGAAATGAAAAATATTGGTATTTAAAACTTAATTTAAGAACTATTATTATTTATTACTTACTCATTTATTTTGCCTTCTACTCAGATGGTAATCAGTCACATTTGGTCTTTTGCAGTAGCGCTAATTCTATCTAAAATAATATATAACATTTTTAACTTTAATTTATAAATATATTAAAAACTTGACTGTCATATATGATGTTTCTTAAATATATTTGCACTAATACCAATTTGCCAATTTTTTATATATTTTATAAATAATGCCTTTGTTTCTTATATCCAAGCATTTTAAATTATTTTACCTTCTACTACCTGCTTCTACAATCTTATATAAAACCCCAAGAGTATTATTTTGAATTAAGTTAACTTTGAATTTTAATAAATACAGTATTTTTATTATTATAAAACATTTTGTAGCTTTCTGTTAAATTAAATAAGTACTAATATATATATATAGGGGGTCTTTAAGAAAACAAAAAGCTACCAACTTTTGAGGCCTGATCTGATTAAATTTTATTTTAGTATTTTAAGCCTTAACTATTATTATTTCCACACCCTAGTCCAAACAAAGATGCTGTGCCCTGATAATTAAGTGTCGCATAGAATCATACCCTTCTTGTCTTCCCCATCGGTGAAGCTAGACCCCCACCTGCTGCCGCCCACCCTCCGGGTCAAAATAGAGCCATCACAAGTACCTGAGGTAGCCATCTTTGAGACCAGGCTCCGATGCCAGCTGGACAGAATGTCGACCTTTCAAAGATCCCCCAAAGATATTCAAGACCTTGCTACCACCATTTTGGGCCAAAATGTATTCACCCATTACTAGGAGAAGGTGTACAGTGCTATAGAACTACGACTCTCGGTGCGCAAAATCACCTTCCACAGAGCTGCCACTTATCGAAAAAGAGGTGGCACATGACGAGACGAGGGAGGACACCTTGAGAGCAAGAGGCGCAGTACCTAATTGTGAAGACGCGACAGAGGTCCTCCTTGACGACCTATTTGATAGAACCCCAACGGCTCTTTTGCGAAACCCCAAAGACGAAACATTACGACTCTCTACAGACCAAATGGAGTGGACGCCCTCAGTGGATGAAGGAGAAGATTGTGCCGATTTCTCCCCTAACTCCTCATCAGTGGGCTGTCTTTCCTCTGAGCTCCATCGGTAGCTCAACGAATTACTAATGAAAATAAAACAACCTAAGAATTTACGAATAAATCCCTAGCAGACACTTTAATAACCCCAAAGATACCAAGAGAACCATAGAAAGAGAGTCAAATGAATCAATGACAAAGAGCTCCAGGGGATGTATGTGGGGGCCTCCCTCGATCAGTGAAACCTAAACCCTCACGGATTTCCTCTGGTGCTATTACGAATTCATTTAGAGATTCTCTCTAGGCTAGAGAAAGAAGACTGATTAGCGCTTAACGATTCTCCACCACAAGATCAATCATGGCTCATCCTGAACAAAAGGAAGAATAACATTCTAGGCACCCTGGGAGACTATAATTTCTAACCCCTAATGTTGACATGAGGTGGATCACAGGTGCAATCACCTATTCCTTGGTCACCCTCAAGCACCTGAGCCTCTAGGAGGTCTGATAGGGGTTAGTTTTTTTACCAATTACTGTTGGGGTTCAATCAAATAATTAAATAAATATATATGTTTTATTAATAATAATAGGGAAAATGTAAATCGAGCGCAACTTCGCCAGGGCGTGGGCTCTATGCCCCGGCAACTTGGTTTCCTCCTAATATTCAAAGGGCTATCAAATGGACCTAATTTTATCTCACTGGGACCACTTTTTCCTTAAAACTCCAATGCAAAAAAGTCTAGCCATTCAGGTAAGTTTTAAAATTTGATCGTTTAATAATTCACATTAAGGTTTAAATTGATGTTTTAATAGCTGTCCTATTTTAATTAATTATAACTAAAACATTAAAACTTAAATTCAACTATAGAAAATGTAGTGCTCCCACTGAACCAGACCCTATGATGAAGATCCATGCCAGAATCGCCAAGATCGTGTCATATTATGATATGATCAGGACCAAGCAATTCATCCCTCCCTTCGACAGCATTATGAATGTGTTAGATCTCCCACCTGAGGTCGACGATGGAGTTGTTATTGCATAGCTCTCGTTCGCGAGCTTCACTCCCACATTCATGATAGAGGTACATTTTACTGATAAGTGATTGATAAACAAATTTTCATAATTTAAGCATTTAAATATATTTTTCACTAATCTCAAGCACCCCTCTAGTTAAGCTAATGTGGTTTCACTTTTTTAAAAAAATTAAATGAATATATTTCATTTAATATCAAACTCATTCTCTGTATTATTGCTGATTGTTGTATGTAAAAGACTTAATTAAAACTTATTTATTTTTATTTCTCTAATTTATTTTACTAATAATTAACCCAAATTGCTTAAAATTATACTCTAGTGGTTTTAATAAATAAATGTAGTTTTAAATATGTGATAATGGTTTATATTAGTATTTGTTTTTATAAACAGCCTTTAATCTGGTATAATTAAGAAATACTCACTATCATTAAATTCATACAATCCTAATTCTGTGTGAGCTAACTGTTGATAAGTTTATACAAACATTCACATGTATAAAATAACCAATTCAATTTCGGCAAATAATTTTAAAACTTTAGATACCTTGTGTTATTCAGATAATCTATCTCCAAACGAGTCTGATTTTTGCCTATTATTACCATTTTACAAGCGAAATTTCTGTAAATCTATTTATAAACAGTACCACTTTTTGAAACAACTGTGACGAGACGAGAAAAGCAATTTATTTGTGGTTTAAATTAGTAAGTATTTAAAATCTTGGGATAAAACATAGTGAAAACATCAGGTTCACATCGTAAGAGCATGTATGGAGTATTGTTGTCATAACTTAAGTAAATATTACTAATTTTATTAATTCAAATATTATACTGGTGAGAACGAAATAAAATAAATTAATGAATAATTATAATATCATTAGAAGAATTAATTGAGATAGATTACAAAAAAGATATTTAATTTCAAAGAGAGAGAGGGAGAGAAAAAAGTAGTTGGTTAAAAGGAAACTAAAAGGTAGTTTGCTATATCTAAACTAATTTACAGCCAAATAAATTTGCAAATTGAATATAATTCATAATATACAAAAAATAATTAAATTAGTATGAAATTTTATTTAAATAAAATATGTTAATTTATATTCATTATAAATTATTAATCTAATTGGTTGCTTCATAAAAGATTTTAAAGCATAAATTAAATTGATGCATTTCTAATATCACCACATCAACGAGAAATGTCTCAGTCTGTTCTATCCTGTGCATTTGATTTACAGCAGCTCTAAACTCCAACTTCATGCGATTGACATCTTCCGAAGTATCTCTTTCATTGTGATACAGACATTTGGATCAACTGATTTTGAGTTGTGAGGAAAGTGTATGCTTAGTGAAACCAACATCTATACAACTTCAAACAAGAGAACAAATTAATATATTATTTATATATTATTTATATATTTCTTATGTCACTTTCAGCATTCAGCATATTCTTTTAAGTATATCCACTCGATCTTATTCTAAGCAGTATAATAAAGCAATTGATTGAGATAAAACGACGCCTAGATTAGGACTCATAGATGCTGCAAATCAGAGATAAAACTGAAAGAGAAACGGAGTCTAGGTTGCTATAGGTAAGATTAAAGGTAGTTCCAAGGTCTACAATGATTTCTAGGATAGAAAACATAAAGCATAATATAATAATTTTATAGATATTTAATACTCTCAACAGTTACAACTTAGAGAACAGGAGAATTATAAGATTGTTGTACAAGCTTGAAGGTAGCAGTAGCTATTACTTAAAAGTCAAGTAATAGTTGGCAAGACAATCAGGTCTTTCTCTTTATAGATAGACGTGATGATAGAATATATAATTATAAATTATAATATAAATAAAATCATTCAATAATATAAATGGGAAACAAAATAAACAAGAACTACATTGCCACTAGATCATTCTCTTTCATAAACGCCACTATCTCCATCTTTACGTCTAAACTAATTTCAGTAAACTCTTAAACTCCTCTAGTAAATCATTGTCAAGCATCACTGCTACTCTCGCAAGGTGATACACCCAGAATATTAAAATATTTAGTAATCTTAACTCATAACTAAACTTGAAAGATTATCTTCTCCATCTAAATCATACTTGCATTCATTTATTTATTCATATAAAATTAATATATTTTTTTATATTTTATTTTTGAATAAGTTTCTTAAATGCTTAAGTTTAATTGCAAGTATAATTGCTCAGAGTGCAGTACTCTAATCAAACAACGGAATGATTAGATTAAACGCTTCTTCTTGAGAATCTTGCAGCGAGTAAATCAAACCTCTGATAACATCATAAATAACTGAAATCCTTAGATCATCAACACCACACATATACTACTAGGCATGCAGTTCAAACATAGGAGTGATCGAGTAAGCTAGATATCGCATAAACTACAGCATTTCAATTTAGGTATTTAATTCAATTCATGAATCATGAAATGCCCATAAAATGCCATTAAATTATAAAATATATGATTTTAATAAGAAGTATCAGAATGCATTAATTTACAAATTACAATTATTGTTGAAGGAACACTTACTGGGATAGAAGTTGTTTATTTTTAACAAGTAGTACTTCAACTGATGAGTAGCAGATAGGAAGTAAATAGCAGCTGGTCATGAAAACCTTGCTAACGGATTTTCATTTACTTAAGCAAAAACATATTTTAACATTGAACCTACTATACAATACTTAAGTTCCTATAAACTTACTTGAGGTGGACATTGAATTTAATTATTATTTTAGGCATATTCATTATTTATCTGAATCAGGTATGCAGGTGGGTGGCAGCCTGCCCATTATTTGAGCCTGGTTCAACCCCAGGACCTGGCCATGGTTTTTAACCGCCGAATGATCTAATGTTCACCAAACTTGGAGTAGTAGCACGGAGATGGGTGGCGAGTCACACATGCTACCTGATTCAGATCGGGTTCTTCAGTCGGCAAGTCTATACATACCCCAGGGTAAACAGCAACTAACTTACCTTTCGTATTCTCAGAAAAATTAGCAACTATGTGATGTTGATGCTTGTAACGGTGTTCCTGGTTGTCGTTCTGTTTACTTCTTCAACATAGTTAATAAGTCTTTATATAATTAATAGTAATAATAATAATATTAATAATAAATAATAAATAAAAATTCTCATTTGATAAATTGCTCCTACCAACAATTCTAAGTCTTATCTTATCTAATCTATATTCATTATTACATTAATACATTATTATTATAATTTTTAAAATGATAATGATGTCATTGATAAGGCTTTCAAAAAGTAGATTGAGTCAGACTATCCAGCTTATTTCCTACAAATGGAAATGATGCGTTAATATAATCTAATATCAAATAAAATAATCGTAGATATATTCCATAATCTTATATTTATAGCGGATTGCTCCTTTCCTGTCAGTTTTCATGCAGAAAATATAGTAAAATGAATAGATAAAAGCCTATCTGCTAACTATTTATAAAAAGCTATAAACACTAAATTACTGAGGAAAATTAGATTTAAATACTTACATTAAGCTAATGGAAGTTGCAGTTGTTAACTATTGTATAAATTTTATGAACAATTATAAGAATAATAAAAATTAATATTAAATATAATTTTTTCTCTTTAATTTAATTACTAATGAGACTAAATGAATATTAGCAAGCTCAAGTATGTGAGAAAAAGACGATAATTATTTATAAATGATAGATAGTGCTTAAATTTCATGAGCACCTCGTCTACCATAGAGTTTATGTTCTTCAATTGCTCAAGAAAGTGAATCTCTATGCAGACTTTACTTAAGAAAAGTGTCAGTAATTTTAAGATTTAAAATAGAATGGGAAAATCAACAGCAAAGAGGATGAGGTTTTAAACTCGATTCAAAAGTTCATTAACTTTAATATCACATTGAAGAGGTGATTGGTGGGTTGATAAAGCAAGGTTAAACTGCTTAGAATAATGCTTTGTAAGAACATCAATAACAGAATAATTAAGTACATACATTGAAAGAGTAAATTGAAAATATTTATGAATTAAAACTACTAAAATATACTATGTTTAACATACCTACCCATCTATTCATAAAACAAAACCTAAAATGTCTATAACTTTGCGCATTTTGATTATACGGCAACTCTGATTTTATATTCGTGCTCACCGAGGTCTAAATGACCAGAATCATTATTTACTGTAATTCTCTGGTTTAGAATTAAAATATTTATTTTCTACCTTTTGAAATTGTCTAAGACTCTAATAAATTTTTTTTAACATTTTATATTTAAACATATGGAATAATAGATAGTAGTTTGTAAGTGAGAGTTCCCATGTGATTAAATAACATAAATGCAAATATTTAGTGTATACGCTTAATTAAATTTCATTTCATGGGAAGGAATATGTAAAATCTTCAAATTTATGGTGAAAGTAACCAAAGTTAAAAATGCTATACGAAAGTTGAAAGTGCAGTATCAGAGTCGAACATGCAGTATCAAAATAGTTTGATAGGACAAAGTCAACTTTGAAGGCTTTAAACGATTATGGTAGCCTTAAAATCAATTTTGGTTATATCAAACATTAGCATTCTTATTTTGGACTCTAGGACAAGTAAGTAATATGATTGAACATTTCAAAACTATCTTTTGATTCATACTAAATTTCTTTGTTATAAGTATAAATTGCAAAATTAATGACCATCAATCAAAAATCAAATCTTTTTTTTATTTTTTAAATATGCTAACCATAAAATTAAATGTGAAACAACATATATACTTATCAATTCATTAAAAAATGTTAAATGTCTATATCGCATTCTAAAGATATGACTAAACGGATTTCATATTCGTTTTAACGACCTAAATGACTAGAATAATTTATTTATAGAATGTGTTTGCTGCAATGTTATAAGTCATTTATTAAAAAATATATTGTAATAAAAACACTATGATCTTTCGTTCATGAACATGATTTTTGACATTTTATTAAGAAACCAAGATTTATATTTCTTTTAATGATACTATGTAATCTTAATTAGGTGGATTTACATAATTCCTGGCCACCTCAAGAATTCCCATGATACAAATTAAATAAGAAATTCCTTTTTTTTGATATTTTATAATGAATTAGTTTCTCATTTCACATTAAAAATAAGAATAGAATTTTATTAGTTTTGTAATTAAGTCTAAATAAAAAATCTTGATTAAATGTATATAAATATATTAAAAAATATGTTATTAATTGAATTCATGATTATAAAATGAATTCAATTGTTCCATATTCATACAAAATCTTTTTTTAATTTGAAATATAAGCTAAATTGTTAAATTTTAGACTGTTTTATTAAATAATTATATTATTTGCTCTTTTAAATTATCATCTGCCATTTCAGATACTCATGATTATATTTATATTGTTTTTGGAATTGTCAAAGAGAACTTGTATCAGTTCTAATTGATAATCAAATTATATGTGTTATTTACGTTTCTATATCTTTGGTTGAAGAAAGGAATTTTATATATTAATGGAATTAATCTTAAAAAAATTTAATATGGCGTACAATTTATATTATTCAATAAACATAAAAACATAATTATTTATTGAGTAAGAAGTAATTAAATTCAATTATAAAATATTACATTTCCAGCCTTTATAATTAATATTAATATGGAATTATTTTTTCTATATATATTTTGAGTATTATTATTATTATAGTTGAGATATATAGTTTATAAACCTAATGAAAATATGATTTGTCTTAATCTCTTAAAATCTCTAATGATTATTAAATATTATGACTATATGCCATCTCTAGAACCAATAATGGCTTTATCCACAACATTATAATCTATATATAATTTAGATCAGTTTAATGAACCTCTATATTGCATCTTTTGCATTGAAATAACTTGTTAATACGAAATTGGATGATATTAATAATATAAATGTCAAAATTATAAGTATAAATGTACTATCCATTTATTTCGACACGGGCTGAGTATCATATAGCTGCTTTTTATCAATTTTTAAGCAATTTGCTGATACCCAAGCATAAGGAAATTAAAATAAACTAGCATAAGGTGCTGCCTTATTAAAGCTAAGGTGTTGTTGTAGTGAAGCTTAAAGGACCTAGAATACATGAGAACGCCATTGGTATATTTGCCAATGAAACTTGATTCAATAACTCATAAAAAATAAGTAAAAGGCAATAAATTTAAATTAAAACCTATTGAAATTACTAAGATATAATCACAGTATAATATCCAGAAACAGCCTTATCGGTTTTAATATTTTCTTAACTAATCTCATTTTATTTTTTCGTTATACATATAAATTGTAATTGGATGCTAACAGAATTAAGAAAAGATCTCTTTATAATAAATCTATGAATAATAAATGGATAAATGAGATTTGTTAATGCACCCTCTTTTTCACGATGAATGGAGGGGAGAATTCTTGATAGAATGGTTAATAGAATCATTTATATCAGAGGAGATGTGAATAACACATGAGATATCTACATAAGTTGGTAATTTGCAAACCCCTGAGAAAATGCTATTGAAGGCATATTGAAAATATTTGATAAAATCTCGGCTTCTTTACTCGACATGCAATTTCCTTAAAATTTTCCTTGTTTATTCTTATAATGACTAGATTATTTCGAAACAAACAGTTAACCTCATAACTTATTGGGATTTTTAAGTAAACTGCATTAATAGCCATAGCTATATCTGCTAAGATTACAGATTTAAAAATGAGTACAAATATATTAAGAATATTAATAATAGCTCAATAAATTACACTTAATGTCATATAAAAATAGCGTAGCATCCCAAATCTTCATATTATCAAGCTTTTTAACTCAGTGATATTTCTTTTTCAGAAATTAATATAGACTTCAATAGTGCTTTATCATATTTTTTCACATTGATCAAATCAATAAGGTATACACTTTAAGAATAAATATATGTGGACATATAATTTATTATTATTGATAAGTTAGCAAGCTTCAAGAAAAATAATTTGTTAGAGCAGTAAAAGGAATTAATAAGGGTTTGAACATTAATGTAGGAGAAATATTCTACTGATTAAATATTCATGACTAATGTCATCGATATGTTGTTTTTTAGTTAATCCTGCTCAAAGAATTGTAATTATTACCTATATAAATGAATATATTAATAATATTTTACGAAAATTCCATAAAAATTTAGCTTGTTTTTATTATACTATTTTTCTTTATTATATTGATAAGTACAAAATATGAGGAAATTATTATTTTTAAAATACATTATTACTGAATAGAAATAAATATTAAAAGCCCAAGTATCGTTAATATGAGATTTTCGAAAAACAATTACTAACTGTATTATTAATTATAGTGAGTGAGTTTAGTTTTTATTATTAATATTCAAAATATTTCTATTTCAGCAAACATGTCTCTTTCGTAGCTTGAAATATATCATAAGTTTTATGAAATTTTTAGCGTTTATTTTAATTATAGTAATATTTCTCTTTAATTTAGAGCATTTTAATGATTTTTTGCAAATTATAGTATCATTGCTCATAGATCTTCACGCTAAGAAAACAATTATTAGTTAACTGCATATTTTCAAACACATAGTAAGAATAAAATATAAGAAATATGAAATAAATAAAAGATAACAATAATTACTTACTCAAATAAAAAAGAGGAAGCAATCCATTCTATTTAACTTTAATTTTAAGCTCTTATATTTATTTTCTGTTTTAAATTTATGTTTCTATTAAAATTTAATTTCAATAATTCATGCATAATGTTAAAAATAATAGGATGCCTTATATTATTAACGTTAAAATCTAATCCCGATTGTAATTTAGAATTTATATTACAAATAATTAAGTTTAATTTCAGAACTTCTATTTAATAACCATTCATTTTCTTAGTTTAATTACTAAAATTAATAATTTAAAGGATATGTTTAGGACTATTTTTAAAAAAAATATTACTATTTAGAGTGGGAGTTTTTCTAAAATTATATTAAATAATATAAATTTCAAGATAAAAATACTTAAATTTTGAATATAATAACGAATTCTCTTATTCATAATATTTACACATTTTATTTGTAATATAATTAGCATTATTTTAATCAAAATTAATTAAATATTTTTAATAACAATATATCAAGAAATATAAATTAGAAAATTGATTTTGATCAAGATATCCCCTAAAAATAATAATAATTAATTTAATAATTAAGAAAATATAGAGATTTAAATTAATTTTTAAAGTGACTATTTTTTGTGAAGTAAGTTAGATTTTTAATTAAATAAAATTTTAAAGTATAATTGATTATTTATTTATTTATATAATTAATTTTTAAAAAATGTACTTAATTATAATGTAATTAATGAAATAAATTTTATCAGGCTTGCTAATTAATAATATTAATATTAATATAAATTAAATTAATTTTAAAGATATAGTGTGAATTATAAAATTAAGAACAAAAATATGCATAAAATTATTAGAAACTCATTTATATAATAAAATTGAATTAACCATCATTTTTTAATGTACATTTATATTTTAAAATATTTAAGATATTGGAATTTAGGTTTAAGGAATTGTCTTAGGAGGTTGAAGAAAATTCTTTTAAAAAATTTTTCTATTGTAAAAATTTGTCTATTGATTGATTTCAGTCGAGTAATTAATAAGAATCACTAATTTACTAAACGGTTAAAAATGCTATATCTCAAAGCTTTTCCTAACATATAAGTTAAGGCTATAAATTACTTAATAAAAATTCTTAAAATATCCTGATATTTCAAATGTTAAATTATCGAATACTAATAAATAGTATTTTTACACGATTCTATATTAACTTACTTACATAAATTGATTATTATAAAATGCCTTATAATTTTAAGATAATTAAATAAACCTTTCTAAATACTATAAATTAAAGCTTTATATGTAATTAGACTGTTAATAAATATTAATATAAAATTAAGGCTTCAAATAATTACATATAGATTTTTGGTAGTTCTAAATAGAATTATTAGATTCTAAATTGAATGTATTAGATTCATTAATAAGGCTTATAAATTATTCTTATCCACATATTATGGTTTATAAAGGTGCTTAGAAAAAAGTTCTTAAATAGCAATTTAAATACTAAAATTCAATATAGAATTTTAATTTATTTTCTATTATTCAAGATATTGTTAAGTAATATATTCCTTTAATGAATCACTACATTCATTAAACCAGACTAGTATTTAAAATTGTATTATATTGTGATAGGAGTTATTTAAATCTTAGGTTATTAAGTAGTATGTATTTATAGTATATCATATATTAAGGTGATTATATTAAAATTAAATATATATATCTGTTGCTAAGTTTTGATAACTAAGGAACGGACTCAAAATATTATTATAAATTTAATATTTAAAAAAATGGGATATTTTCTTATCTAAAAATAAAAGAGAGTATGTAACTATCTAAGAACATAGCACTGAAAATTACCCCACATATTATTAGACATTAAATAATTAAGTAATAATGAGTGTTCTTGCGAGGTTGAGAAATTTTCAGAAAAAAGAGTTACTTGAACGGACTGTTCTGAACAAGAATCCTGAATAAATAATGTTGAATCGTTGTATCTTTAAAGATTGTAGAGATATATCCAATGTAAGCTTTTTATAGAATTTCATAATGTTTAAACATCAAGAAT
>ARYC01004505.1:0-44876 GCA_000711775.1 Oxytricha trifallax | reverse complement strand
CTAGAGGGCTGTGATGTTTCATCGCCAATTTCCTGAGCTTCACATATCTGCTTAATCGATAGCTAACATATATAAAAAGAACGGAATATCATACAAGACAGTCAATCGCATTAAGAGAGTGATTGACTTTAATGTTCCATTTTATAAGACAAATTTAAATTATATATTCGATTAAATGCATATGTCTTAAGAGCATAATATAAAGTTCATACACGCTGATGAGGCAGTTTTTACATTCAATACTTTTATATCAAGGTCTTGGTACAAGAGGTATAGTAATATAGAAATTTATGACTAAAAGGTTAAGGTGTAAATTCATGCAATTCTTGGAGGAATAAGTGAAGATAGTGGCCTCGAGACATATGTTATTCACCCTCGTTCTATAAAGACTGAATAATATATTAAGTTCTTGCAATAAATCAGAGATAAGTACGCTGACTAAGAGATTATTCTATTCGTTGATAACTTGTCAGTCCATAAAATTAAAAGACTCAAGGAAGGAATATGAAAGGCTAAATATAATACCTTTATTTAATGTTCCTTACAGCCCTTAGTTCAATGGAATTGAATTATATTGGGGGTTATTGAAAGGTCATTATAAGAAATTGCTGCTCTACCATCTGATGCATGATTTAAAGATAGATACGGTCGATTTTATTAAGAGTGCTGCTTAGAGAGTCAGCGATGAGAAAGCTAAAGTTTGCGCAAGAGAAGGGAGATTTGGTGTATATAAATAATTTCTAGATTTAAACGAATGAATAAGTTAACATATTAAATTTGTCCGTAAAAGGATTTGGCTTCTCTTTCTTTTCTTCCTCTTAAGGCTTGCTTGGACCCATGTTTTTTCTCTTAGTGCCAGCTCCTGCATCTATGTTCATCTCTTCTGGCTTTTATAAATCTTTGAAGAGCCTCTTACTCAATTCATGTTTTACTTGAGACTTTCTCTCTCTTTTTAATTTGCTGCCTCTTTCATCAAGTATATAGCAATACCACGTTTTTCTATAAAGTTAGAAGACTAAGCTTACTTGAGATGAAAGGATGCTTTTGAAGTTCCTACAGCCAGGTATCACTTATTTTAATACCTTGCTTCTCTTTTCTTCAGGAGAGATGCTGTATCGTTTCTTATGAGCTTCTTAAATAACTTCATTTAAGTACTCAGGTTTCAGAGTTGCAAGAACAGCAAAGAAGAAGTTTCTCTCTGGCAACTTATTAGAGAGATGTAGCTTTGATGGAAGGTAGGGAGCTACGTCCGGATCACTCATAGCATCGTCATATAGGTTTGTCACTGATATTTCAGGGTAGTTAGGTTCTCTATCATCTTTATTTCATTGGTCTTAAAAGCTTTTTTCTCTTCACTCAGTAAGGCTTTTAAGAATGAGATTTTAGTTCCATCCTGGGTGGGCAAGAACAATCCAACTATGGTTAATCTATAAGTATTAGTTAAAAGTTTACCTTGCTAAACCAAGTACCTATAGAGGTCCTCTTTACTTCGAAATTTTTCTATTAAATCTTGAGATTAAATTCTCTTCATTGCATCATTCATAGACTCCATCTTAGAAATTTTAATGAAATTTACAATTATGGATATCCATTCTAAGTTTATTAAATTCTTACTACTAAATAGGGATGACCTACTGGAGGTCAACCTTGAAAAGATATGAGGAGAAGCTTGAAAAACTTGCTCCAAGTTTCACAGATTGATTTCCATTTTTATCAAACTTTCTCCATTAAATTGCTCCTAATAATGTTTAATATTTTAGGAGGTCGCCAAATTAAGTTCAAACTTTATTAGGAGTTAAATTTTAAGGTTAAAACTTAATTAGGAGCATATTAAGTTTAAAAATGTTTAATAATTTTACCTCCAAATTAAGTTCAAACTTGTTTTGGAGGACCTCCTAGAGAAACAAAACTTCATTAGGATTATTTTAATTTACTAAAATGTATAAAATTCTCATTAAATATGTCAACTTACAGTTTTTTATGGTTAGTTTATTTTCTTACCTCTCATCAAAGAATCTACTAGAGTGTCTTATACTCTCCTATTTTAGTTTATCAAGGTATGTTTTATCATTATTATAATAAAATATATCAGCAAACTAAATTGATCGCTAACCTGTTAAGAAGAGCGGCATTACTTGGATCATGTCAATAAAAGTTATCATTCCAGCAACCAAGAAAAGTAGAGACCGAGACGCTTGTACTCAGTGGGAGCCTACTTATGACAACTTTGACCAGTCTAGCTTTGAGATTTAAATATTAGTTAAGTAGGAGGTTGTCATAGAAGCTGTGCAAATTGAGGAGGAGTTTAAACATCTCTGCCTAGAGCATTAATAAATACCAGCCAAAGTTGACTATTAATGCAAAGAATGCAATAAAGTTTTCTCTACTGAGAGATATACACAACGATATGCCAAGGTTATATCTCAAGCATTAAAAGAAAGATGGGAAGTATGTCTGTAAGTTCTGTGAGAAGCCACATTCTCATACTAGAGACCTCAAAGTGCACTTAAAGAAAAAGCACAATTAAAGTTTTGTCTTTATTCATGAGTCTACAGGGAATAGATTCCTCTAAAAGAGAAGATCAAGAAATCCAGTGGAGTCTCTTAGAGTTGAAGTCTAGAAGTAAGTTAAAATGAAGAAAGCAGTCAAGAACTTTCCAGTCTCTGAGATCAATAAAATCATGGTTAAGATAGAGGCAATGAAGATTCCTATATTAAAATTTATTGACTTAGATTCTTGCCTAGAAAGCTATCTCACTCTTTAATATAAAATGGAGAGGAGAGTCATTACTGATGACTAATATGCTTATAAGATATATCCTTTCAATTACTTCCTTGCTGATGACAAGTTCCAAATGGAATTTGCAAATGAGTATTTTGCTCTTTAAAAGGCAAAGTTAAATGAGTCCAGGCATATCATCTAGCTTGATGCTCTTTTACTTGGTAAAGATCATGTAGCCTTCAGGCTTCCTTTACTTGAAATGACTTACAGAGATTTCTTATCTGACAATAGATGTCAGAGATAAATTGGCTAGATTGTATAGCAGATAGTTGAGGGGATTGAAGTGCTTTACAAGCTAGGTTATGTTCATAGGGACTTAAAGCCAGAGAATATCATGTTGAATTTTCAGCCTCTTAGAGTTTATATTATAGACTTCAACAGAGCTCAAAGAGTGCAAGCCTCTGCATAAGGAAATGTATACGGTACTCCTGGAATTTTCCTGAGAGAGAGGATTGGAGAGATGGAGACACTTAATGGGATATCTGGGCTCTAGCAGTAATAATAGTGGAGAGCGACATGCCAAGAAACGATTACTTTTGCTGCAGGGGTGAGAGAGATTCTAAGCAGATAATCAAACAATATCTCGTTAAAAATAAAAATGGAGGTCTCAGAGAACTTGCATACTGAACTATTATCTAGCCAAGCTAAGAGAATTAACAAACAATAGAAACAATCAAACATCAACTTAGAAAGATAAAATTCAGAGAACTGCCACATGACTCTAAGCTTATGTTTGTGTGAGATATTTTAAAAACTCGCTTGTTATACTAATATTTAAACATAAAACCCCTACATAAACCTATTAAAACCCTAATAAAGTATGCCTTAATAGTCTACTTTTATCAATCAAAAACTCAATCAAACTACTGAAAGGGTTTTGGAGTTTTGAATGCTGGAAGCTCTGTCTTTCACCATCTCTGAGTAATAGTAGTGCTAGATAAATTATTTATTAAAAATATAAATATATAATTAAAAAATTGACAAAAAATTATTAATTAAATTAAATCGATTTTTCTTAAATTTTAATATTTTTCTTATCTATATAAAATAGCCTCTTGAACTCATCAACTCTTCCATATCAATCACAATTCTGATAAATAAACTTTTACAAATGAATTCTAATCAATTTTATGACATAGCATTATGCCATGAATTTAAGAATAGGATCTTTTGATGATTTCCTAAAAATATAAATAAAGGCCTTATAAGTTAATGAAAATTTTCTCAAAATGTTTTAACAATTTAAAATCATAAGAATTATCAACTTTACAAGATATAATTCATAATAGACTTTAAATCAAAAATTTTCAGGTGTTTTAATACCATAATTAAAAAATCCTTTTATTATAACTAAAAAAATAATTTTGCAGATTTAACTTTAAATTAATCATATTTTATTGAATATCTTATTTAAAATATTTTTAGAAAGTTGATGTTTCTTTATTTAGAATGTAGTTTAAAAAATATAAAACAACAAATATTTACTTGATCTTTTATTTTAAGCAAAAATGTAACATAAAAAGAATAATTTATTAGTAAAAATCAATACATATGCATGTTAATTTTACATTTCAATTTCTTTTTTTTCTATTATGTAATTATAAAGTGAGGAAGCTATTTTGAAATAAAAACAAATCATTGATTAGAAAATTATAATATGCAATTTTGATGTTTTTTATATTTTTAGATCGGAGTATGATAATACAATTTTATTCGTTTTCATGAGTCCTAACTCCAGGGAAATGATTCATAATAGATGTTTATAAAAGAGGTGAATTCTATGGAAATGACGAACCTTCCACTAATGAATGATGAATTAATTTTCAAAAATTCGAGAAAACACAAGAGCAATTTCGCTAAGTAATTCAACTATTATTTTTGTCACAGATTTAATTTACATCTCTTAATTATGATGCTTAGTAGTTATAGACTGTATTCTCAAATGCAAAGTTTTAAACTTACTATTTTTATCTAAGATACAACACTAAATCTTACTTTTGCTTTTGTTGATAATTGGGTACAACTATTGTTTTTGATAGTTTTAAAAATACTTAAGTTTTGCTAATTTAGTCAAAAATTTTCAAATTTACAACAATGAGAAAAATAATCTAAACTAATATCTGAGGATTTATTTTCGTTTATTTATAAAAATTGATCATTGAATATATCTGAAAATCAATTATTTAAAATTTCCAGTGAAGTATCTATTTTTATACAATCCTTATTTAAACGGTCTATTGTTTTTTATTTGTTATAAATTATTTTCTAATTAATAAAATATTCCTTAATAGTATTTATAAACATCCTTTAAAATAGCATGTGAGCCTGTTTACTACTTTTTAACTCTCTCTAGGTCTTTATTACGGTTATTTTAAATGTTCTGAAAGATACTTGAATCTTTCTCATTTTAAAATAACATTCAATTACTTTATGAAATAAATATATCTGTAGATTTCGATTATTGCTATAGAGAATCTTTGAGTTTATATTTTTTATTAGTTTTAGGCGTTTTTGAAGTTGTTAGTTACTGCTACATATTTATTTACACGGATCCTAAAATTCAACATTTATTAATAATAAATATTATGTTAAGAAATTATTAATTTGTTGCATAATGTATATAATCAATATGTTTTTTATTTAAACTATTATTAAAGCAATTTATCAAATTGCACTTAAAATATAACTCACTTCAATAAATTGCATTAATTTTCTCTCATATCAGCCTGTTACCTAAACTTGTGTATCCTTTTTCTATATTATTTTTCTATGCAAATATTTGTATTTTCAAACGATCAGGTGCTATTGTTTGGACAAAATCGTATGCCTATGTAGGTTTCTGAGAATGCCCTTGCACAGGATCAAATATGACTGATTTTGCTTTTTGAAATTGGACGGTGTCCTTTACATCACTTTTTTTTGCAATCAAGAAAGATTCGTTACAGTGAGAAGTGTATTTGCTCCATCCTGGATGTAGAGCTCCATTCTTTGTCAACTTTATCCATTCACCTTGATCAACTTCCTGGTAACCATGAATTTTAAGGAATTTTCTAGCTAACTCTTTCTTCTAATTTACTATTATAAGAATTATGATGCCTCTCTCCTGTATAAGCTGTATAGGAAGTGAAAGAATTTACTTATCAGTTAGTGTTGGATAGGGAAACTATTGCTTTAACTTCAATGGGGATCAATAATCACAACTTCATAAAGCTTGCCATTTGCTTTTATGCAGTCTTCCGCTATCTACTGCCACATTTTTATTTCTACACGTCCCCCTCATAGATTACTGGCTTTGTTAGATTTTTATAAATTAGTTTTTGGAGTCTTTGTCTAACAATATATACTTCTTCACCCGCTGGTATTCTGTATATAACTATTGCTGGACCTTTGAAGTTGCACATCTATTCGTCAGTCTATTTCCTTTCTTGAGCATAATTTCGTGGATGGTTATCTTTGCATTTAAGTTGGTGTCTCTCACAATTGTAGCTTCTGTCAAATTGTTTTTTTGCAATATAAGCAGATTTTCTTAAGCTCAAGTTCAAGTGATCTAATCTCTTTGTTCTCCTTTTTGTGCTTGAGACTGAAGTGAGTTCTAATTGAAGTGCCCCCATCATATTCTATCAGAATGGGCAAGGAATTTTAACAATTGTGTTAATTATTTCATACTCGTGCCTCTTTCCCATTTTATATTTTCTTATTGATTATATTAAATTTTCTTAGAATTTATGAATACAAAAATTATTAATTCAAATATTCAAAATAAAATGAGCAAATTGTTTATGGAATGAAAAAATGAGTAAAATGTTTAAAAAAATGTTAATTGCTTGATTTCTTTAATTATAAATAGTACCTTATACAAAGGCTTTCACTCAAATGTCTATCATTTATTTTTTAATTATAATTTATAATAAAAAAAGACAATTCATTTTAACTATAATAATAATATAATTATTAGCACTGTTATGATGCTACTTCCTATCAAACTTTATTATTTTCTTTGTAAAGTGCAATTTTATTAAGTGTGTTTACGTTTCTCTAAATTTTGAGCTTTTAATAAAAGTTTAAAATATTACGACATTCAATTAACAACCTGAAACATTTCTCAGCTCTATCATTTAATTAGATAAGAAAGTTACAAATATAAATAATGCTCAAATTTATAATTTTACAACCATTCATAACTAATAGCTTAATATTAAATAACTAAATTAGATTTTTATTATAATTTGTCATATACTTAGTTCTATTTCTTTTCTATGCGCACTCTGAAAAGCATATTCACTCGGATTAATAAAAATTGGCAACTTAAATTACTAATTCAAACCGAATTAATTGCTAAAAAATAAACCAGAATTTTTCAAATACAAATAATTTCTAGATTTTTAGTGGTTATTGGAAACAGAGTATTAATAAAAAAAATTAAAATAGATTATTATAATTAAAAAGCTCTCTCAATATAGTGTTGATGGTAAGTGTTTCTAGAAGGGGAATAATAAATTCGATTTAAATATTATGCGCTATATACACCACCTCAATTTAATGCTTTAAACTATAGTTTTAGAATTATGAAAATTTTAAATCTGGTCGGTAGATAAACTCGGGTTACAGTGTGAATAATTGCTGATATCAATAATTAAAATTAAGGATTTTAATTAGCAGGCCAGAATTTCTTAAACTTTTGATTATTAAATAATGACAATATTTTATTTAGATAGATGTAGAGAGAAAACGTGAGTGCCCATGATGCTCGTGAATAACAACAAAAGTTCAGATCAAAATCAGACCTTATAATATATTTGAAATACAGTTTTAAGCTAAAATGAAATTAATTAATGAATAGGGGACTACTTTCTGCCTGCAGACAACCATGTTATTCTTAGATTCTTGAAGGATTTCCTGTCTGGAAACAAGAGCTTGATGAAAGCTGCTGATGTCATGGTCTTTAATGTTCCCTATTATGAGGAGCTCTCTGCCCAAAAAGTTTTAGCTCAAGTTAAGGATGATGAAGAAATTATTAAATTCATGAATTTATACTCTGATTAATAAGTGGTGACTGATAGAAAGTACTTCTATGGGATTCTTGGTACCCTATCTCCAGGCTATGTAACTGCAATCATAAAAACGCTAACAGGGTAAGAAACGCTAGCGATGCAAGGAGGAAATCAAAGAGAAAATAATGATCAGGGATGATATATTTAAAAAGCTAGCTGAAGAACCATTCTATTCAAGTAATCATTGAAATTAATTATTAATAATATAGAAACTAAGGGCAAGTCTCTGTCAATGCTAAAGAATGGGTCAAAACCAAGAGGCAAGAAACAAAAAAGAAAGTACCACGAAATAACCTAAAGCTTTGTAGAATTCTAAGCCAAAGTAGAAGACTATGGTCCAGCATCCTAGGCACTAAGCAATAATGGAATTTAAAATGAAATAAGTTCTAAGAGACAGCCCGCCGATGTAGAGATGGAATGAATTAAATAAATTATTATTGCTAAAGTATAATTGATTTGGGGAAATTCAGAAATAAAAATATAACTGAATATGTGATTAATATTAACTGTCACTAATTAGGTAAGCCTCTAATCGTAATTTGATTTAGAACACATTTAATTACAAATTTTAATATTAAAATAATTATGACCAAATTGTACATTGTACTGTTCAATGTTATTAAGTTTTTTAAAATATTAAGGAGTACTGATTAAATTGTACATTGTATTGATTTAGGAATTAGTTTTTTTTAAAATATATGAATTGTACAGTATGGAATGTAAAGTGATTTATTATTAATAATTACATAATTAAAAAACAAAATGAATGCTGAAATGAGTGGGAAGTCATTCTAATGATATATGTGCTCTTGATCAAAACAGCACAGTATCACTATCAAAAACAATGGAAAAACTAAATCAATAGATGAATGATAGGCCCAACGAGCGTCACATTTTTGTACTGGATATTGAGACTGATGACGAAAAGAAGACCCACACCAGCGTTGCTGAGGCAATCTCCGGGAAGACTAAGAGATTTAGCCATGCGACGCAATGAGTGATTTGGATAAAATGTCCTTTGAACCCAGGATGCTTATGGCAGAATTCACGAGTTAGATGTAGAGGCAAGATGAGAGGTTTTCGCTCAACGAGATCGAGCTGGCAGTGTATGTGAAGCAGCGACTGTTAGAAGATGGGGACATAGAGTTGATGATAGAGGGAACCAACAATCGTATACGAGACCGAAATGGATCAATAGGTACCGACCGTATTCAAGTGAAGCAATGAACAGTGCTCGTGAAGTCAAACTTACATTAGTATACTTAAATAATTACTTTAAAGAATTAATAATAAATCACTTTACATTCCATACTGTACAATTCATATATTTTAAAAAAAACTAATTCCTAAATCAATACAATGTACAATTTAATCAGTACTCCTTAATATTTTAAAAAACTTAATAACATTGAACAGTACAATGTACAATTTGGTCATAATTATTTTAATATTAAAATTTGTAATTAAATGTGTTCTAAATCAAATTACGATTAGAGGCTTACCTAATTAGTGACAGTTAATATTAATCACATATTCAGTTATATTTTTATTTCTGAATTTCCCCAAATCAATTATACTTTAGCAATAATAAATAAATATATTATAATCAATTCAAGTTACTTTAATTTATATAACTTATAAATTTTAGAAATATGTCTTTACACAATCTTTTAAATTGTTATTTTTGGAACTGATTCTATCGAGCTCTTGATGGTATTTTGGTGTTATCTGAAGTTTATGTTGAAGTCACTTTCTAAGACCTTCTTCCTGTAGTTGTTCTTAATCTATGCAAAAAATTCTTCGATGCAGTTGAATTGCGCTGAGTATGGGGCTTTGAAGAGATAAAGCCAGGCCATGGTCTATATTTTATCAAGAACTTGCATATTGTGATCGGCCTTAAGTTGTCCTAAAATATTAGGACTCTCTAATTTTTAAGGCGAATATTCAGGCAGTCTAGAAAAACAAGCAAATCTGCAGATGTTATTGATTTCTTTACAATAATATAGCCCTCCAAACCTCTATCCGCGCTTACCCCTAAAATGGCTGCTTCAGCACACAGAATAATACCCTCCTTTCTTGCTAATTAATTTTAAACTAAGTGAGCCCATGCTCTGCTAGTAATTGAATAGGGTTTGAAAACTACCTCATTTCCATAGATGACTTTTCTCTCATTTTCAATGGCACCTAATATCTATTATTTTTAAGAGTGACAATCTATAGATCGAACGAATTTGCTTGAATTTAATTTTAGAAGTTTTGAAAAGGTTATAGAGGAAGGTTGGAGCTATCCTTAGATTTGGATATTTTCTATGAAAAAGTATGCACCTGGCTTATAGAGATTATATCTTCCAATTTTCGAGAGTGGAATCTCTTCTCAAAAAGTTTAGCTGTTCATCTGTCAGGCTAGAGAGCTATGGTACTCTCTTCTGCTTATCTTCTAATGGATCAATATTAGTTAGGCAGTACTTCCTCACTTTTGACATCGGCATCTTCAAAATCTTGGTTATCTCTTTCAACGTGCAATATGCTTTGCTACTTTCTCTAGGGTGCTTCGTCCCATACATTAACAACCTAACACAGTTTATTTCAGATTGTTTTCTAGCTTAGTTTTCATTTTACATGATAGATAAATTTTTATATATTTGAAATTTACATTTTACTAATTGATTTATTTAAAAATATTTTGAATAATAAAAAATGCTTTTAAATTGCTATTTTTTTAATCTAAATTAAATAAAGATAAGTTAATAATTTATTTGAAATATATATTATTATAATTAATTTATTCATAAATTAAGTCAAATTGTATCAATATGAAGATTACCAAACTATTGATTAAATATAAATGTGGAGATTTAATTAAATTATTTTAATAAAATCTTAAAACACTATTGTTAAACTTACAACTGTTTTATTCCCAAACAGTATTTATAAACAATAAATCAATTATTATCAATAAGAATTTAAATTATAATATAAATTTTATTTTTCTTTAAAAAAATCAAAGCTTTAACCATTTTGAACAGAAATGATTTATAAAAATGATCCCTCAAAGCTTAAGAACGTAAGATAGAATAAAAGCTTGTATACAATAGAGACGATAACTAACTAATTCACATAAAATAGTAAGAATAATTATGAAACAATGAAACTTTTAGTAAATTAATATAAACATTACTTTGAAACAATAAATAAAGATATATTTCAATTTAAATATATCATATTAATTGTTTTAAGATAATAGCGAATACTCTTTGCACTTTAAAGTGAATGTCCGATCTTATATTCTCTAAAGAGAAAATTTATATAAAATAAAGAAAAGAAAGAAATATAAGATGATTTCGTAACAGAAAAGTAAGAATAATATTTGCTATTTATGACTTCTGGTTCCTAAATTAATGACTTTGTTCACTATAAAATATATCTATATATTTATTAAATTAAGTTATTTCTTTGATAAAATGAAATTTATTAAATAATTAAATCAATTTATTATTATAAAAATAATAGTAATCTTGAAAGATTTATATAAAAATAGGCTTAATAACTTTAGAGATTGCTACGATATTGAGCTATAACCTAAAACCTTTGGATTTAAGTTCTTGCAAGGTATTTCTAATTTTTTATAATTTAAATCATTAGTACTATAAAATTAAATAATGCTTTAGAAAACTGGGCTCTTGAGATTGTTTAATTGAGTTATTAAAATCAAAAAATACGTTCATCCACTTCGATGCATTTATTCATAATATTGTGTTTATGCATAAATACTGGGATGGGAGTATCTTTTCAATCTAGGGTAATTAAGTGATAAAGAGAGTTCCATGAATACAAATTTTTTTCTTCCAACTTTTGATAATATGCTCTAATAATAAGATTATATCTAAAGGGACAAAGTCTAGAAGAAAATTATTTGAGTTGACACTCGACGACTTACAATCCAGAGATTGACATGCTTTAGGTAGAGGCTAAAAAGGAAGACTAGAAAAAATTAAATACATTCATAAAAAGATTTTTAAGTCATTCAATTCGAACTTAATCATGGGCCCTTCCATACACAACTGTCAACACAGCAAGCATGGAATTACTTATAAAATATTTATAGCGATAGTTGGCATAAGTGAAAATAAAGATTTATAGTGTCACATGATTAAATCATAATATATAAAAGCTATTAAATATGTTGATAAGCTTGAGAACTTAAAAGTGAGTAACTCCTGTCTATGAGTGATTATTTTCTTGGACAATTTGCGTAACTATCACATTTGGTCCGTGTTGAATCATATTAATGCCTAGAGTTGAGAGTGAAATCTTTAATGCTCCCATTAACTCATAGTACAACTGTACTATGGAAATTTTGAAATTTTTTGGTGAAAAATTACTATAAGATATAGCTGGTGAATTAAGACTCTTGGTATAAATTGGCGTAAATGTTGGATTCATAAAGAATGCGATAGAAAGTGTCGATAAAAAAATCATTTAGACATCATTAAAGAGGCTATTAAGACAATTAAAAGATTATTTTAGTAGTAATAATAAGTAACCATGATAATATTTAATTAAATTATAATTTTGTTGAATAATTTCTTGTCACTTTTAAGGTGCTTAGGCTCAACATTTCTTCCATCCTCGTTTAATTTCATCATACAATTCTTCGGTTTATATCCTTAAGAAAATCTTTTTAATTTTCCAAAGGTCTGGCATTAATATAATATCATCTTTGCACTCATGAGCTCTAGACTTTGATTTAGTTTAAATAGTTTCAGTGTTATGCCCTTATTCAATAAATTAAATTGAGTTATAATGCATGTAACTTACTTGAAAAAAATATTCAATCTTAAGCTTCTTAAATATGTCTTTCCATTTATAAATTAATCTTCTTGTCCTCTTCAATCTCTAAACGCTCCTAATCCTATTCGTATGTTGGCTGATAAAATTTGGCAATGGTGTACCAAGAACACTTTTCATGTACTTTTAGACAGAAAGATTTTCAAATGGTTATTATAGATCATGAATCTTTTCTTTGTAAGTATTCCTTAATCCAATTAAAATTATCATTCACAAGAGCTCCTCATATTAGTACACATAAAATAACTAAACATCAGAGTTGATTTTCACTCTGCAAGAAATTCTTTCATAGGTCTCATTAGTATTTAGTTGTCTGGTTGGAGGTAATAAGGTAGATTTTTTCGATTGAAAGAAAATAAGAATGCAAAAAACAGATTAGAATATATATTGAGTGTTAATGTAGTCCTTAACTATAGCTTGAATTCCTCTTCATCGCCATAGTCATCATCAACTATTACTTTTCTTGTTCTTTCAGAATTCTAGCAAGATATTCCCCTCGTGTTCTTGGCATTATTATCTTCTAATTCTACTGTGTTTTGTGTGTTTTTGACAAAAAGTAAACCACTTCTCGATTTAAGAACTAGATCTTCAATTCTTATTGAGAGGCCAGTCCTCCATTATGTTTAGTGAAAATTTAATAAATTTGGAGATATTTGAATTTAAAATATGCAAAATTAAAACTTTTTAAGTCTTAATGTACTTTGTTTAATGTTTGTACTAATAGTTTTAATCTATAGAGAATTTTTAATAGAGATGTCTTAATTAATTTTAGGATGAGATTAAATAAATAAGACTTTGCATATTTTAAATTCAAATATCTCCAAATTTATTAAATTTTCACTAAACATAATGGAGGACTGGCCTCTCAATAAGAATTGAAGATCTAGTTCTTAAATCGAGAAGTGGTTTACTTTTTGTCAAAAACACACAAAACACAGTAGAATTAGAAGATAATAATGCCAAGAACACGAGGGGAATATCTTGCTAGAATTCTGAAAGAACAAGAAAAGTAATAGTTGATGATGACTATGGCGATGAAGAGGAATTCAAGCTATAGTTAAGGACTACATTAACACTCAATATATATTCTAATCTGTTTTTTGCATTCTTATTTTCTTTCAATCGAAAAAATCTACCTTACCTCTTTAAAAGAGCATTGATAAAATTACCATCATGTCTCATTGACTTGAACTTTTGTTCGAGCTCTCTGATGTCATATGCTCTACTTGGTTGCTCTTCATATTCGATTAGACCTAAATAATTGGTATTATTAACAATTTGATTAATATTTTGGATTATAAATAATACATTACTGCTAAGTTTTTGTTTATTAAGCTCAAATTCAATAAATTATAGTAAAATTTATTTTAATCAGAATTAAAAAATCAAATTAATTAAAATAATTGTGTAAAAGTTAAATTTGAATTTGAATAGGAAGTTGTTAAAAGTTTAATTTAAATTCAAAATTGTTAATTAATTATTATAGGAATTTGGTTGCTTTTCATTTTTAACACTAGGTACATATATACATATATATATATATATATATATAAGGGCTCCTATCACAAAACAGAAAGCAACCAAATCTCAAAGGTCAGTATTTAAACAATTTAATAACATTAATCATTTTAAAGTTTTATTCTTAACTGTATCTCTAGCTATACTCCATGCAAGACCCCTACTCAAACGTAATGGATGACCACTAACAATACACAGCCTCGCCATCAGTGCAGCTGTCGCCCTCCGTGCTGCCCCCGGGGGTGGGGAGTGACCATAAGCAAGAGCCAACGATGAGCTGGTCAGTGCTGGCCCCCAAGTTGACATGCTTGCTAGAGAACATCAGACATCAAGAACACAACACGAAGAGCATCTTAGCTCTAATATCGACCCTCTACGACCCCCACACCATCTACTGCCTCCAGGATCGCATCCAGCAGACCGTGGAGTGCCATCTGGCCATGAGACGGCTGACATTCTCGTTGAGGACGCCCAGCAAGAAGGGGGAGGAGGCCATTGGAGACTTGAAGATTAAGGAAGATGTCAAGTACTAATCACTTACTACATAGGACGCGCCCAAGGCAAGAGGTGGGGGCCCTATATAGTACATGGTCAACAAGAAGCGACAGATATCCACGATTGGTCGACACCTGTTCACATCATCTCAATTAGAATTCACTCAAACTGGTCACTCGCCCTCAGTGGTGCCCTTCAACGAATGTGCCGATCCGTTAGAAAGCTGCTGACCGAATGAAGAGGCCTTGACCTGCCTAACGGCTAGCTATAAGCATGCTTTTGATTTCCTCTAGAAAGAAAGGGAATCCGCCAAGGGCATCCCGCCGCACACATGGGGAAGAGTACTGGCCACCAGAGGAAGGTGAGAAGCCTGGAGGGATCTGCAAGTATATTGTCTAGGAGATCATCATCATCGTTCCAACTGCCAAGGTAATGGGTCTCAGGGCGCTCGCTAACTGCTATAGGGTGGTTCCTCCAAATAAAGATGCTCACTTATCTCGGCCCCCGGGACACTTGTCTAAGTCGGGAACCCCATCTCCGTAGATATAAACATGGAGAATCGAGTGGTGCCCCAGGCCGCCCACCATGCGAAGATTTTTCCGTGACTTCGTCTGAAATACTGATTTGACCAAAATGCCGAGATGTCTAATGTGGAGACCAGCCTCCAGCTGATGAATAAGTCAAAGGGAAGAGGAGAAACTTGTGACTGTGGGTGTTATTGAGGAGGGAGAGCCAGAGAGGCGCGAGTGGAGAGACGATGACGATGGCAACTACAGAGGAGGGTGCAGGGCTGGCTAGGGAGGGTGCAGAGGCGGCAGAGATGGCTTCAGAGGACAACACGAAGATGGCAGATGCCTTGGGGGTAGACCACAAAGAGATAGATCTGAAGAGTAACAATACGTAGACGATGAGGGGGTTTCAACCTCTCAGAGCCAATCCACAATAAACTTGGTAGAAGAACCATCAAGATGGAAGACTTGAGCACACATTCGATTGATGAACAGACCTATCAGTACTTCATAAGCAAACAATGAATAAGATGAAGGTAGAGGTGATCAGTCACGGCAATTTGAAAATAAAAGATGAAATGCAAGTAAAACTAAATGTCATTTTGGAAATATTCGGGTATTGTTTTTATAGTATTTCTTCTACATATAATAAGTCAATCTATCATTTTCAATTGAAATTTTCATTCATCCTAATTTTCACACTATTTTATATCTTAATTAGTATGATAAAATTTAGCTTAATTAAATCATAGTTAATGCAAAACATATATTTTTCTATCGGCAATAGATTTACTTAAAATTATTTACAATTATTTACAATTATAATAATATAATTACTACCAGAACTTCTATTATAATTAAAAATTTATTTTAATATTAATTTATTTATATTGATCAATTAACACAAAAACTAAGTTTTACTTTTTTAGTTATCACTTCTACTTAAAATGTTTGTGAAGTATTTGAAATAATGCAATCTATTATTAAATAGTTACACTTTCATAGAATTAAATAAAAATTGCACCTTCTAGATTTAACTTTTATATGATAAGATTTGTTTAATAATTTTTATATCATTTTCATTTTCATTTATAAAGTGTTTAATAACTAAATGTCTCAATATTATATGAAAATAGTTTGCTTCACAATTTTATATTATCATCATATTAATAGTTTTTAAGTATTTGTATTCTTGACAATCACTAGATATATGGTTATTAAGTTGCAGTTTAAATATAAAAAGATTTACAATATTCATCAAAATAAAATTATATATTAATTATTTATTAAATGTTATCTTAATTGTGTGGTTGAAAATAAGACGACAATGAAGATGATGAAAGGAAAAATAAAAAAAAGCAAAATTTAAGGCTCATTTTGTCAACGTCGATGAAACTTGCTTGCCTAACTGAACGCTAACGGCGCACCACCAGTCACAAAAAAATTAAGTGCAAAGTGGACTGTCCTCTTGTATGTCTTGATGCTTGAAGAAAAAAAAGAGTAACATATATCTTTTTTTAAATACCATATTTAACATTCAAAAAGTAATGCCCTATATTTAATACACACAATTAAGATAACATTACATTAACTTGAGTTGAGAATGTTTTATAATTAAGATTCCAATAAATCTTGATTATTTTTTAATTTCTCTTAAATAATTAATAAGACTATTAATTATTTATTACAAAAGTAAAATAAAAATAATAGCTAGAATGGTTTTCTCAATTTATTACGATAAAGCTGAAACACCTTTGTAGAAAAAATAGTAAATTTGATTATATACAATACCTTTTCCATTCAAAAAAGAAACAAATGGCTCATTTTAAAGAAAATAGTGCCAATAAAATGATCATTTTCAAAACAAATTTATCTAAATGTAAAAGACTTAGCATGATTTTGAATTTTAGTCAGATATTTGAAAATCTTAATATAATTTATAAGTTTCTTGGCAAGAGTAATTAGAAACCATTAATAAATGATGCTGAACCATTTGATTGCAACTACTGCAATAATCTTTTTGATACATTTGAGATTTTTAGAACACACAGACATAGAAGCATTAGGAAAAAAATTAAAAATTACCAAAGACTGACTGAGGGAAGAATATGTTGAAAACTTGTGATAACTGTTCGATAGAATTTGTTAAGAACAATAATTTTGCTTGCTAAATTACCATCTATATTAAACTAAAACCTGTTGAAATCATCCTTATTAAGAAAATTTAGATTAGAAAAAAAGAATTGAATTTGCAAAGGCGACTCTCTTTTATGAATAATAATATAGCAAACTACCTGTTTATAGCTATCAAGAAAAGGATTAAATCCATTAAAATAAGGATCTTCAATAATTAAGTTCAGTTTAATAGGAATATGAAAGATCTTAGCATGTGTGAGATGATTGAAAAAGATTGGCTGAGATATATGGAAAACTATACGATGCAGCGATCTATAGAGAGCATGACGTTTAAAAAAGTATTTCGTAGAGAGTCTAAATAAACAGAATCGAATTTATTTTTGATAATTAAATTTACACTTTAGTGTCCTTTTGAAATTATTTAATACTAAAAATTTAATTCATACTGTTTTTAATACAAATTATTAATCCTAAAGATCACAATCTAAGAATTAAGATTATACCAAATACCTGATTTTGTTTATATCTTTTTGCATGTAAAAGATAAATTGATTCTGATTAGATATTCGTGCTCAGCGAGGTCTAAATAATTAGGATATATATTTCCCCGTATTTTTAAAAACTCTGATTAGTTACTGCATGTTGGCGGGGAAGGGTTCAGACCATGACAAATTTTTTAAATTGTAAAAATGTACAAGATGACTCCCTATAACCTTTTTGAAATATCTATATATCTGGTGTTCCGGTGTCACACTCTTGTTCAGAAGCCCAAATTTAGTGGATTTGCTTCATTACAGGTCACCTCATAAAATTCAATGATTATCTTTTGAGGCCCTCAAACCCCAAAAATGAAGAGTTGAGGGTTAAATAATGAAATTGCTGATAATTGCTTCTTTTGTTTATATCTTTGCGCGTTTGAAGATTAATTGATTCTTATTTGAAATTCAAGCTCAGCGATGCCTAAATAACTAGAATGTAATTTTTAAAGCTTCTTTTATATAAAATAAATATCATTAAACAAATTGTTGATCAGTCTCATAAATTATTTTGTACTTTTTTTCTAAGAATTTCAATTTTAGTAAATTGAATACCGAATTTTTTTAAAAAAGTAGCGTTTAAAATGTTTTACAATAATAGAGTAGTTCCACAAATTAAATTGAAAAGCTTTTTTATAGGTTATGTCATGAATCTCCGTGACCATCTTATGAGGCTTTATTAAACCCCAAAATGAATGGCTTGGGTTCTTTAAGTAATTTACAAAAAATATCATATTTTGCTTATATTTCTCGCTCCTCCTTCAAGATAGTTATTCTCTATTAAAAATTATAAACTACATACATATTTTATTTGTTTAAAATCTTGAAAGACTCACCATTATTCTTTCGGATCTGTAAAGTTAAACTGTCTGGACTTTATAGAATGAAGGACCCTGATTGAAGAATTAAACAAGCTCTACTTTCAAAGCAATTATCACAGGAAGTTTTTAATTTGGATTTACCTTTCAACTTGAATGAGAGAAATCTTTTCATTATATTTGTAGCCAGCTAAAAGAGTAAGATGACTTAGAAATATAAATTCAATCATTGATATGATGAAGTGGACGAAGGAATTTGGTTGAAGCTTGATAAAACATGAAAAATACAATAATAATAATAATAATTAACTCGCATTTAGGGTTCAAGGACCCCCCTGAGCATAATCATTAAAAGGGGAAAACCCCTCCAAACTAATTTCATTAGTAAGCCAACAGTATATAGCCTGTTGCATATCAACATTCAAAGACCGAAGCTACAGCATAGCTATCAACCAATCATGTCATTCACCTTGAATCTTCTTTTTTGACAGTGTCGGAATCTGTCTTGTGAACAGAAACGGACCAGATTCTGATGTGGGCATCAGAATCTGATACTGATCTGGAAGTCGCCAACCAATAGTTAAATTAGAACCACGTTCCCTCCAGGAAGACCTCGAGATTCTTTGAAGCTAGTTATGGAGTCGTTGAACGAATATTCGAACCTAGAATCAGCGAACCTTGAGTGCCGAAACATCTAACCGAGGTTAGAACTTTTCGTCACTCGTTCCAACTAATTAAATTCTAATTTTGAAAAATACAATGCTGCTAAGGTTTTTTCACTGCTCACTGCTTCGAAAGTTCATCAAAGCTAAGAATAGCTATATAGAAGATAAAGTTTCCTATAACAGATTGGACTTCTTTTGAGATTTATCTGGTAGAAGAGAGAAAATGATCTCAATTATTATTTCCTGTATGTATAAATAACTTTATTATTCATAAATCTATTTCAATTAAATCATTATTTCATTTATAAAAGTTAGAAAATTTTTATTATGTTACTATTTTGCTATAGATAAAGTTAATCTTTAAATATGAAATTTATCATTGTAATCTATTTAAACAATATTGGTTAAAATTACCTTCAAGTGGTATAATGTCTGATGCTAATATAGTATCTTGCAATAAAGATATTGGCAATAAGCCTGGATCTATAATATTTTAGAAATAGCAGTAGTTTTGTTAATTTTTCTAAATCATTATTAATTTTATAATTATTTATATATGTTTATTGATAAAAATTCATTCTTTTCTGTAATTTTTTATTAATCCATTTTGTAAATTGTAAAATTAATATACCTTAATGCATTTTATATATCAATTTAATGAAAAACTTCAATAACACCCCAAAAATATTATAGAGATAAAATCATTAAACATATAAAAAGTTTATATGGGTTTTATATGTAAAAAACTGCTGAGTTTATCTTGATTTATTTATAATTATTTAAAATAATTTGAAAAATAAAAATAAATACTTAAAAGGATAAAAATTATTGACATTTAATTCGATATAAAAATAATTTAACAATATTAGTTAAAGATATATATATTTAGCTATTTAGTTTAAATTATTAAAAAAGGATTATTAACCAATTCAGGAAGCATAAACAATGCTGCATTATATTATTGAGTTTAATTTATTAGGCTTTGAGAAAGGATATAAAATAGAATTCTACTTTTCTTATAATTTTAGATAGAGGATGAGTGTTTGAAAATGATTAAGAAAATGCATTTCAACAAACAAAAGATCTCTCAACTCGTCCTCCCTCCAATCTTCATGAAAGATTAAAGTATAGTACAACTTTAGAAAAACATCGCTTCAATGAATTCGAAATTAAGCAATGGTAAATTCTGGAGACAACAGGAAAATATAGAAGCGATCATACTACCTTTATTTTACCAAAACTCAATCAAAAGCTGCCTCAACTAAGTTGTAGTTAGGGTTGCTTAGCTCTCATTAACTATGGATAAACTGGATACAAGAAGGTAAGTCTGGAATTTAGCTGTAAAACAAAAGTAAAATTCCTACTTTAATACAAAAGTACAATTTCTAACAAAATATATAACCCAAAGTAGTAATGGAAAAGATTACTACAATAAAAATAACTATAAATGAGGAGATTAACCAAGTACCAGACAGACCCAAAAGAATGGAGAGGGATAACTATATAAATCGTGAACAACATAGCGTTGGAGGATCCATTATAACCAGTCTTTCAGATATTCGAAAAAAGCTGGTTCAATATGCAAAGGTATTACTTATAGGTTATATGCATAAAGATGGTAATAAGTAGATCTAGAAAAAGTAAGAAAGAAAAGTCGAAAGAAACATTGAGAACAAAAATGAGATTTATGGCAATTATGGATCACAAAAATTGACAGTGAAATGATAAATCTGATTTTCACATAGACATGGGATGATTTAGTTATAAAGAACAGATTGCAATTCAAATAAGAAAGAAAGAGTATGATTTAAGATGGCTAATGTATCGAAGTCGGAGCGGAACTCACGGATGCTCAATAGTACTTATTCAACGATGAAACATGAATCTCGCAGAGTCGTTAAGAGGAAAGATGAAAAGCAGTCCAAGAGATAACACGAGATGATTTAGGTGAAAATCAGCATCCCGCAAGCAAAAGAAAACAACTTGGCAGAAACAGTAAAGATGAATTGTAAGGAGAATACCCTGAATGACAAAGTAAGATGAGCAAAGATGATGGTAATAAATTACCGGATTTTATGAATTTTTATATTTTTCATTTTTATTATTAATTAATATAATAACCTAAATAATTTGATTTAAAAAAGTTTATAAATTGTAAATGTTAAAACTATTAAGGTATCAAAACTTTATTTAAATAAAATATTGTAAATTTGATAGATATAATAAATTATAAATTCTTCATAGAAACAAAAACATTATAATTTTATAAAAATTCATATTATTTTCAGGGTGATTGTCGCAGTATTTGTTTATAAAAGTGATTATGAACCTTTAGCTTTCTTGTTCTTAGAGTCTATTTAAGACACTGTCTTCAGCTAGCTCTAGAGACGTCATTGCTCTCGTTGTCGAACTCATCTAGCACATGTTGAATACTGTATGGCACGGCACGTGTAGATCTAGTTCCACTACTTTTAAAAATGAAATGGGGATTGATAAGGTCGACAAAGGCCTCTACCTTTTTACGATCTACCTCTCCATCACAGAAACTGGTTTGAATACTGTGGTTAGTTATCTGAGTCTCTGAATCAATCCTAGCACATCAGCACCTAATGTTCCACATTCATTTCTTCCCATCATGAATAGCTGCAAGTGATAGCTTGTAATTTTCTTGTTCTTTTATAGCGAGCGAGTGATTCATTTTTGATTCTTTTGGGTTATGTTCTTAGTACTATGTTTTCTCTTCTCATTCAATTTAACAAAAGATTAAAATCTTAGGCATAAGGTATTTTATAAAAAATTGTTAAACTAATATTGTTTAATTTTCTCCTTGCAATAGCTAATTAGAATCAAAATAGTACTATTATTATATTTGTTTAGGATTGATGTAATTTTATTTTAAACTCATTTTTCTCCACTGATGTTGTTAATACCTTAATATGTTGTATTTTATCTCTTTAATAATTTGGTTAAAAATTAATTCAATCTATGAAAGGGATTTGTGTTGAATTGAGAACTCATGTAAGTCGTTATGAAATAACTTAATATTTGTAAGATATTCATTTAACATTTCAAAGGAATTCATTTAATATATTTTCGCAATATTGGTTGGTGATATTTCAAAATCTTCATTATGATATTAAAATACTGTAAGTCAAGTCAAATTATTATAAAACTGAACATTTTTATATATGAGACACTGACAAAAAAACAAAGATCAATCATAAAGTACAAAAGTAAAATGCAAAAAAATAAAATAAATGGCTTAGTAATATAATGTTAAATTACTCTAATAAATATAAACAAAATATTTTAAATTATCATTATTATTTAATAATTTTCCTTTATATTTAATTAGTGAGATTTTATTTTTTTAATTAATTAGTTTGTTTATTGTCTGGAACAATATAGTGGGTATTTACATTTAGATCAGGTAAATTTCATATATTTATAATTAATAATGTAGTCGATACGGTGGTAAATGACATAATGACAATAAAATAAGACGCTCTTTGATGCAGATCGAGCTATATCATGACTATGTCTCTAATTTACACAAATGCCCCATTTGCCAAGATTATATAAATTTAATATTCCGATAAATGTTTATAATCTTCCCAGAGTAATTTTCTAGATTATTGATTATACTCTTAATAATCATTCATTCTTTGGGTAATAGTTGTAGAGAGCGAGAATCAAGACATGCAATCAGCTGTACTAGAACCACCACTTGTCAATAAGGTTACTTTCAGCTCTCAGATGCTGAAACTGACGTTTGGGTACTTTATACTCTACAGTGATTATTGATCTTATTAAGAGGCCTATGGAGCTGACATCTTGAGTGAACTAAAAATAGTAGATCGGATTTCTATTTCGCTTTTAACTTAATACAATGAAACTGAAAATGATTAAAATGACTAATTAAATTTAATATATAAAAACCTTATTATATTTTGTAAATTATAAGTTAATAATTTAGCTATCAAAATCAAACTGATTCTATCAACTACAAAATCTGCTCTTTGTGCAGACTCCTCTGGCTGTAAACTGAAAGATAGTCTGTAAAACATGCAAATCCAGTAACAGTACTAGTATCATGAGACATATTCACGACTAAAATATAAAAATGACTAGATTTGATTATTTTTTAAACTTCAGTTTTAATTATATTACAAATTATGTTGCAAAGAGAATAATTTAATAAGTATCTAATAAAAGAGGTAATTTTTATCTTTTTTTATTCATTTTTAGATTTTAACACTTTTCTGATCTAATACTTTTCATATAAAGCGTTGTATATCTGTATTAATAAAATAATTCGTATTTAAAAATTCTTCTTCCAATTACTTTCATTATAAATTATTTTAACTTTTAATTAGATTTTACTATATTTTATAAGAAGTTAACTTCATTATCTTATTGTGTCTAAGATTCATGATGGTACACTTAATACTGTCTCCTAGGTTCCCACCTAGTTCTATTGTTTTCTCCAGAAACACTTTGTTTCAAGATTATATTGTTCACGGTTGTTATGATGAACTTAATTTGTTGCTATTCTATCTTAATCATTGATCTTTTAGATATTTTTGATGCATTTTTAAATCTTAAAATTAAGACAAATTCTAACTTGTCTTTGAATGCATCAAGATTCTTGAGAACTCTTCATTCAATAATACAATTAGAAGTTGAATTTATTAAACTCTTCCGCATCAACTTATGAGCTTCTATTAATAATTATGCTAATCTAAACATTCAAACCATATCTTACATCTTAAATTTTTCAGCAATATGTAATATAAAATCAATGAAGACTATATTTACTCGAAAATTATTATAATATTGGAATTATGTTCATATATTTGATCTCGATTATTATTTTATCTTCTTAATCTTCAGAATGATCTAATAATAATAATAATAATTCACACATTAGCTTAGATTAGGCGATATCATAATTTGAATTTTAAATATACAGATACTTAATTCTTAATAATAGTAATAATAATAATAATAATGTGATCACATTTAGATCTCTGGGGACCCCCGATTTTATATATTTGTAATATGTAAGGATCAAGCCCTTTTAAATGTTCCTTTAAAAGGTGAATCTCTAATTCGGTCATTAACTTAATTCACTAAAAATTAATATTTTTTTCTTCTCAATCGTTCTCTTGTGCCATTTACAAAAGTTGCAGCCTGACACAGTTTTGCTGCAGCTGCTGTTGTATATTATAATTCTTTTCTGAGCTTAGTGTTAAAAATATGATATTTTTAAAGCCTCTAATATAGAGTATTTAAATTTTATATTTTCGAGAGTCATTCTTTAAAATAGTGTCTCGAGGTTTTTAAATTAATTAATCAGTAAAAATTCGTTATAGTAAAAAATCTCAATATTTCAATATCTTTAAATAAATAGAGCTTTTTCTGTTTTTAATTATAATAATCCTTAAGGATATATGAATAAGTTCTTATAGATTTTTTTAGTACCTTATTAAGATTCCTTAATATAATTATGTGGTAAAATTTGAGATAAAACCTAAAAAAAGAATAATGTTCTATTTCTTTACAGAATTATCATATTTCCTTTTAGATATAGATATATTGATAAGGAAATTTTGAAAAAATATGAAAAAATTGTTGATAATATTATTCGATATTAAAATCCTCGAGAGACACTGTTTTAAAAGTGTGACTCTCAACAAATACAATAATATACAGTTTCGTTTGAATTGTTGAAAACTTAAATATAATTTAAATTAATTATTAATATTTAAAAAATGGAGGATTTTAGAGGAAAAAGTTCTCTTTCCTCGTTCAGCATCTTTAAAATATTTAATGAGATGAAACTGTTATAATTGCACTTTCTTTCTTATTTCTTTTCTGTGCCTTTTCTTTATTTTGTGGACAAGTGGCTGATATTTATCTCTATCAGCAAGTAACGTTCCAACTTAAACTTAGGAACTTAGTTATAATTCATTGGTGAGAAGCACTCTCTCTTATAAACTTCTTAATTCAAGCTCCCCTTAATAGAGGGGGCTTAGTTAATTAATTAATTAGACCTCCCAAGGTTCGAACCTGGAGTCTTCATTCAACTCCTTTGCATTTATGAGCCTTTGTAAGATTTTAAATCTAATGTCTTAGGGAGTGAATTTTTGAAATTTGCTAGTTAACAACTTAGACTATATTTTTTTTTCTCTAGTAATATGTCTAGCTTTAATCCAGTTATTTTTATCTTGTCTTGTGGTCTATGTTCTGTTGAAGATTTGATCAGAATCTGTTCAGATTCTGTTCTTGTTCTATAGTCCATTTCTGACGTATTGATAACATCCCTATTTAATACCTTTACCTGTTCCCAATTTACTACCTTGGGTGATTCTTCAAATATCTTAGAATATTGAGGGAGTGATTCCTCGCATATCTTTGTGTGAGTGTGAGTAGGTGAAAATTCAATCATGGTGTATTCTTCATTCTGTTCTTGGATCTAGTGTTTATCGTTTGTTATATTCTCAGTCTAGATCCTTCTGTTTGAATTGAATAATGTGGGTTTATGTACTTGACCATTTTCTGAGGTCGATTTAGTGAGTTCCCCCCATTCCTCATTTTTGTTCAAGTGTTCATTTTTCTTAGGGTTTTGGTTTAGGGGTTTCTAGTTGTTGTATTGGGAAATTTTTGTTCTGTAGGATCTTACTTGTTCTTTACGGTATTACTTTAGCATTCTCTTTTGTTTTCTACAGAAGGCAGCATAAAGTCTATCTTCTTCTTCTTTATCAACAGCTCTCCTTTTTCTTGTTTACTGGGAGCTTTGATATTTTAAGGAGTTTTGCTAGTTAATAGCAGATTTTGGAGTTACCTCTTATTGATAGAGGTGTGCCTGTTTTGGATTAGGGTCTATTGGTACATAATCTGGTTTATAGTCTAGCAGTACATCTTTTAGCCTAAGTCCACTCTATGTAGGTTAATAAGGTTCTTAATACCAGTCGTAAGCATCATTTGGTATATAGGGTTTATATTTTTCTAGTAGTTTAAAAAATTTGTCATCCATATATGACACTGAATCAGAGTCGTAATTTTGCACACATCCATATTTTTGTGGCTTCTTCTCCATGATACTCATTTGATCGTCGGACATTTCGCTGTCAGTTTTCTAACAGTCTTCACTTTCCTAGTTGAACCGAACTAGGTATTAGAGAGAGTCTTTCTAGATAGAGTTGATGGGGTAGTAATTCATGTTTAAATTTTTAGTTCTACCTCAAAGCAAGTTTCTATCTAATTTAATAAATACTTAATTCTTAATACTTTATTTAATATGACCAAAGATAATTAGCTATTAACATTAATACAACTAATCTTAATTTTAACATTTTTTAAGTTTGAATTTTATTTAATAAAAATGCCAATCACTATTGTTCTTTGAATTTTTAAATTCTTTTATAACTGTGTTTTAATCTTCTAATTAACAAGAAACAAAAAATATGAATCTAAGCCCATCAAAACTTAGTTAATAATAAAAAAAAATGTTTTTATAAGGCAAATTGACCATAGAAACTATTTTTAAGACAGTTTTTTGTTTTTTCACCATGATAGTGAGTAATGTGTATTCCCTTTTTATAAAACAAAGGTTTGTTTTAATATCAAAGGATAAATATTATGAAACTTACAAAAAAAAGTAGAATATAAAGCGAGTTCAAAGTAAAATTGAAATTACTTGAGATTATTATAGATCTTAAATTAATTATACTAATAAAAGAAGAAAAGTTTAATAAAAGTTATATCAAAGATTGAACTAAATTATATTATGTAAGTATTCATTAAATACCAAAATAAATTTAAAAGAAGCCAACTATATTCTTGATTTCAAGTAAAATATTTATTATCAAACTTTGTAGAATCATTAAGAAATATCAATCATTATAGTATAAAACTTTGATATATTATTTATTCTTAAATGCAACGAATTATATATAAAAATACTAAAAAAAAATATTTTCATAATTGTATTAATGTTGGGTTTGAGACTTGCTTTGAAAAAATTAAATTAATTTCAATAATTAAAATGAATTAGAATAAGAACGCTTTAATTTGAATTGGTTGATACGCGATTTAGAGGAAACAAATAAATACCAAATGAATGATAATATACCAAGCAATTGTAATGAATTCTCTGCAAAAAAACATGACAAACGAATATTGACACATCAAGTAAAATCTTTTTGCCACGATAGTAATCTCACCGTAGAAATTACATTCATGTCCACTTTATCAGGAAAAAGTTATCTTCAATCGATTTGAGTCACTTACAAGGGATTATTAAGTACTGCATAGCTTCAGAGAATCGCAGTAATACTTGAGATTATCGATTACATAATTTCTATGATTCAGTCAAAATAGAAAATAAATTCGAAATAAGGAAAACTTTTAGAAATAAAGAAATATATAAGTTACCTTCTTGAATAAATTAACAAATATTAAATTAGAAAATTTTTATATTTATTTAATTTTTATATATATTTTCGTAGGAAGAAGCAAATGTTATTTAATTTATTACTTCATATTAATCGCACTAATTATTTATTTATTATTAGTAAATAGAAAATTTTTCAAATAATTTAAATTAAAATTAAATGATCTTTTTACAATTATCAATTTTGATTTATGTCAGTTTTTAGAAATGAGTAATTTATAAATATACTCCTATTATAAGCATAAGAATTTTAAAACTAGTCATATTTAATTTCTAAAATTGTGATTTATAAAATAAATAAAAATAACGAATAAATTTTATTTGATAGTTACAGAAAACTAATTTCATTTATATAACACATATGAATAAATTTATTTTTTAATTTTATTTAAACAAATTGATATAAATAGTGGGACCAAGTAGTAAAAATAAATAACTTTTTTCTACTTGGTCCCAAAGTATATAAATAAATAAAGTTAATCAAACAGATTTCAATATAATAATTATAAAAATATTATCACTAACTTTTATTTATATTCATCTGTATTTTAAGAATTTAACAATCCAAAATTTTACAGTATTATGACTGATTGTAAATGTAAAAGGTCAATGAGACATACACTCATTTTTGATAAGATTTTTCCCCATACGTTTGCAACCAAAAATCATTAGAAAATATAGCTGGTCTTATTTTGATTCAGCTTGACGAACTAATATAACAAAATACGAGCTGCTTTCTCTATCTTACACCTCTCTACCAAATAACTAAGTTAGAACAGTATACTTGATTCCAAAGCAGACTATGTATATTAAAGAATATCATAGGAGGTATCATCAATCTGCGGGTAATAATTAAGAAACATCACTTGACCTCAGCCGATGATCTTTGCTTTAAAGGATTTATCCCATGTAGAGTATCAAAAAGCGACAAATAATGAAGAAATTTTAATACTTTTTGCTTGAGCTAAAACAAATACCTGCTCTTGCCAAATGAGTTATGGATAATTTTACCAACTCATCACAGCAAAATTATCAATGAGATGTTTAATAATAATTCTTAAAGCTTTTTATCTGCTTTCGTGCAGCTATTCATATTCATGTTTGAAGGAGTGCTAAATTATCTCTTGCATACCTTTTTCTACTAAAATAAAGAAATTTAATCTCTAGGGATACTTACATGAATCATTCATAATAATTATTGATACAGAAAATGATTCTAGTTTATCTAAGCACCCATACCTGATATGAAGCATACGCATAAAGAAAAGAGGAAGACCGAGCTGAACTGCATCCACTATTAATGGTTAAGGTGGCTTTAGACGGAACTTCAACAAATAGGTAGAATCTCATTGAAAGGTAAGGGATTCGAAGTTTTAAACAGAGGAATGAATTTAAATATTTTCTTCAAAGTTTGGATGTGTCATAAGTAAGATATTGTTAAATGTATAGAAACATTTATTTAGGTTGTTTTTAAATTACTATTAAATTTTCTTTATTTCTAATCAATTTATTTAAAGACTGTTCGCTTTTATATTAGATTTATGTTTAACTGTGCTATTAAATATTCATTGGTCATATTGAAATGTTATAATGGCATTTAATCTTTTTTTACTTATGCTCACTATTAAATTAAAATCAATAAAAATGTGTCTAAAAGTATAAGAAATATAAATTGCTTTTATTATACAGTAAGTATGATTTACTCATTTAGAAAAACATGCAAATGTAATTGATAATTAATTATCTATTATATGCTTTAAATATTATTTATATAATAAATAATAATTTTCTAAAATGCAAAATATTGAATAAAATTTCCTTTTCATTTTATAAAAGAAAAGTTACCATATTTTTATTCAAAGTTTCAAATATATTAATGAGATATAATTATATAAATTAATTAAAATAATATAAATCATGTTATAAATATTAAATTTATCACTTGCTGCCAATTTTTTGGTAATAAAATACAAATCAAACATAATATCAAAAATAATTATAGTAATATCTTGAGATTAATTTATTATAAAATTCTTAATATTTTTAATTATAGTATTCAAAATTTTGAATCCATGTTAACTAAATGTAACATTCTTAAATCATAATAGTTTAAGTAGATGACTTTAGATTTTGTTGAACACCTTCTAAAGCATATTAAGATGTTTTTTAATGAAGAAATCCATTACTTTAAAGAAACATTGTAAGGCACTTTAAGAACTAAAATTAACTAATGTAATTAATGTACCATTTAAATAAAGTATATTAGTATTTTATTGACTAATTTATTAAAGAAATTGGTGGAATACTATATAAAGAGTCAATGATATGAGATTTCAAAAACCCAAAATAAATAAAAAAAACATAGGTTATGATGAGTTTATAGCAAATATAGAAATATTTTTAATTAATCAAGAAATAAAATAAGATATGATTTATAAATTTTTGCAGCACTTGAGATTAATCAATCTACTTGAACTTATACAGAGTGACTAGAGAATAAAGAGAAAATTGATTAATTGATGTAGAAATTTATTAAGATAATAGGTACTTAAGAAAACAACATAATCCACAAAATTAAATTAAAAAACGAAATTAAAATAAGAAATTTAGTTCACATTTGTAATGAACCCTATCAAAGTTATTGCTATAGGTACGGCAAGTTAGTAGATACTTATGAAAAAATCAAAGCAAAAAACTCAAAATCTGAAGTTCCTAAATCAAAACCCAATATCCTTTAAGTAGTTTGATTGAGTTTTTGATTGATAAGGTAAAATTTTTTGAGAATAAATGAATTTTTTTATTTATATAGAATGTTGATTAATTAAGTTTTATATAAGTCTTAAAAAATAAACAAAAAGTGAATATAAGGGAAAATTTAAGCAATGTATAATACAAATATTTTAGAAAGTTATTGTTGAAATACAGCAAGATATTCTGAGTCAATAAATGAGCGCATGAGCGCTAAATATATGCACTCATGCGCTCATAAAATAAATATTCAGTCCATATCAAAGGACATTAGTCTTAATTCTGATTCTTAAAAGAGAATCCACTCTCTGCTTTAAAGCCCAATTTTTAATTATTTATTATAGAAATATATTAATTTTAATAAAATAGTTTTAATTTTTATTTAAAACTTAAATACATTAAACCTAATAGTATTTCTCTATAGAGAATTAATTTCTGATAAAATTTTTTAATTTAATAAATTGCGTAAATTTAAATATTATTAAAATTAATATATTTCTATAATAAATAATTAAAAATTGGGCTTTAAAGCAGAGAGTGGATTCTCTTTTAAGAATCAGAATTAAGACTAATGTTCTTTGATATGGACTGAATATTTATTTTATGAGCGCATGAGTGCATATATTTAGCGCTCATAAGCTCATTTATTGACTCAGAATATCTTGCTGTATTTCAACAATAACTTTCTAAAATATTTGTATTATACATTGCTTAAATTTTCCCTTATATTCACTTTTTGCTTATTTTTTAAGACTTATATAAAACTTAATTAATCAACATTCTATATTAATAAAAAAAATTCATTTATTCTCAAAAAATTTTACCTTAAAAGTAGATTATTAAGGCATACTTTATTAGGGTTTTAATAGGGTTTATGTAGGGGTTTAATGTTTAAATATTAGTATTTTAAGTGAGTAAATGAGAGGTTTGGGGTCAGTTTATGACAGCGAGTATATAGATTTATTGTTTAAGTTGCGTTATGGATGTGATGAATATAGTGAATAACTCTAGCCTGTTCTGAATTATACATCTATTGCAAGACTGCTCCATAAATCTCCTGCAACTGTGAGGTCTCATTGTCTATTAGCATTGAATTTAAAGAGACAGCAGCTTAATTCTAAGCCTAAAAGACCTCTAAAATTTTAGCAGCATCATATCGATTATCTTATTAATGATAAGACTCTTAAAAACTGGGCTCATTTCTCTCTAGCTTAGAGGGCTGTGATGTTTCATCGCCAATTTCCTGAGCTTCACATCTCTGCTTAATCGATAGCTAACATATATAAAAAGAATGGAATATCTTACAAGACAGTCAATCGCATTAAGAGAGTGATTGACTTTAATGTTCCATTTTATAAGGATAATTTAAATTATATATTCGATTAAATGCAGAGGTCTTAAGAGCATAATATAAAGTTGATACACGCTGATGAAGCTGTATTTACATTCAATACATTTATATCAAGGTCTTGGTACAAGAGGTATAGTTATAGAAGTTTATGACTAAAAAGTTAAGATATAAACTCATGCAATCCTTGGTGGAATCAGTGAAGATAGTGGCCTAGAGACTTATGTTATTCACCCTCGCTCTATAAAGACTGAATAATATATTAAGTTCTTACAATAACTCAGAGACAAATACGCTGATTGAGAGATTATTCTGTTCGTTGATAACTTATCAGTTCATAAAACTAAAGACTCAAGGAAGGAATATGAAAGGCTAAACATAAAACCTGTATTTAATGTTCTTTACAGCCCTTAGTTTATTGGAATTGAATTATTATTTAGGGTTATTGAAAGGCCACTACTAGAAACTTCTACTCTATCATTTAATGCATGACTTGAAGATAGATACAGTCGATTTTATAAAGAGTGCTGCTAAAAGAGTCAGCGATGATAAAGCTAAAGTATGCGCAAGAGTAGGTAGATTTGTGTTTATAAATAAGTATTAGATTTAAACGAATGAATAAGTTCACATATTAAATTTGCCCGTAAAGGGATTTGGCTTCTCTTTCTTTTCTTCCTCTTAAGGCTTGCTTGGGCCTATGTTTCTTCTCTTAGTGCCAGCTCCTGCATCTATGTTCATCTCTTCTGGCTTTTATAAATCTTTGAAGAGCCTCTTACTCAATTCATGTTTTACTTGAGACTTTCTCTCTCTGTTTAATTTGCTGCGCTCTTTCATCAAGTATATAGCAGTACCAGGTTTTTCTATAAAGTTAGAAGACTAAGCTTACTTGAGATGAATGGATGCTTTTAAAGTTCCTACAGCCAGGTATCACTTATTTTAATACCTTGCTTCTCTTTTTCTTCAGGAGAGATGCTGTAGCGTTTCTTATGAGCTTCTTAAATAACTTCATTTAAGTACTCAGGTTTCAGAGTTGCAAGAACACCAAAGAAGAAGTTTCTCTCTGGCAACTTATTAGAGAGCTGTAGCTTTGATGGAAGGTAGATAGCTACGTCCGGATCACTCATAGCATCGTCATATAGGTTAGTCACTGATATTTCAGGGTAGTTAGATATCTCTATCATTCTGATTTCATTAGACTAAAAAGCTTTTTTTCTCTTCACTCAGTAAGGCTTATAAGAATGAGATTTTAGTTCCTTCCTGGGTTGGCAAGAACAATCCAACTATGATTATATTAGTTTTAGTTATAAGTTTACCTTGCTAAACCAAGTATCTATAGAGGTCCTCTTTACTTCGAAACTTTCCTCTTAAATTTTGAGATTAAATTCTCTTCATTGCATCATTCATAGACCCCATCTTGCTTCCTCTTTCTAGAAATGTTAATGAAATTTAAAATTGTGGATATCCATTCTAGGTTTATTAAAATCTTACTACTAAATAGGGATGACCTACTAAAGGTCAACCTTGAAAAGATATGAGGAGAAGCATTGAAAAACTTTGTCCAAGTTTCAAAGATTGATTTCCATTTTTATCAAACTTTCTCCATTAAATTGCTCCTAATAATGTTTAATTATTTTAGGAGGTCCTCCAAATTAAGTTCAAACTTTATTAGGAATTAAATTTTAAGGTTATAACTTAATTAGGAGCAGATTAAATTTAAAAATGCTTAATAAAATTACCTCCAAATAAAGTTCAAACTTGATTTGGAGGACCTCCTAGAGAAACAAAACTTCATTAGGAGTATTTTAATTTACTAAAATGTATAAAATTCTCATAAAATATGTCAACTTACAGTCTTTTATGGTTAGTTAATTTTCTTACCCCTCAGCAAAGAATCTACCAGAGTGTCTTATACACTACTATATTAGTTTATCTAGGTAGATTTTATCATTATTATAATAAAATATATCAGAAAACTAAAATGAGCGCTAACCTTTTGAGAAGAGCGGCATTACTTGGATCATGTCAATAAAAGTTATCATTCCAGCAACCAAGAAAAGTAGAGACCAGAGACGCTTGTACTCAGTGGGAGCCTACTTATGACAACTTTGACCAGTCTAGCTTTGAGATTTAAATATAAATTAAGTAGGAGGTTAATATAGAAGCTGTGCAAAATGAGGAGGAGGTTGAACAACCCTCCATAGAGCATTAATCATTACAAACCAAAGTTGACTATTAATGCGAAGAATGTAATAAAGTTTTCACTTACAAGTCAACTTATAAGAGACACTTGAGAGATATACACAACGATATGCCAAGGTTATATCTCAAGCATTGAAAGAAAGATGGGAAGTATGTCTGTGAGTTCTGTGAGAAGCCATATTCTCATACTAGAGACCTCAAAGTGCACTTAAAGAAAAAGCACAATTAAAGTTTTGTCTTTATTCATGAACCTACAGGGAATAGATTCCTCTAAAAGAGAAGATCAAGAAACTCAGTAGAGTCTCAGAGAGTTGAAGTCTATAAGTAATTTAAAATGAAGAAAGCAGTCAATAACTTTCCAGTCTCTGAGATCAATAAAATTATGGTTAAAATAGAGGCAATGAAGATTCCTATATTAAAAATCATTGACTTAGATTCTTGCCTAGAAAGCTATCTCACTCTTGAAGATAAAATAGAGAAAAGAGTCATTACTGATGACTAATGTGCTTATAAGATATATCCTTTCAATTACTCCCTTGCTGATGACAAGTTCAAAATGGAATTTGCAAATGAGTATTATGCTCTTTAAAAGGCAAAGTTAAATGAGTGCAGGCATATCATCTAGCTTGATGCTATTTTACTTGGTAAAGATCATGTAGCCTTCAGGCTTCCATTACTTGAAATGACTTACAGAGAATTCTTATCTGACAATAGATGTGAGAAATAAATTGGCTAGATAGTATAGCAAATAGTTGAGGGGATTGAAGACTTCACAAGCTAGATTGAGACTTAAAGCCTGAGAATATCATGATGAACTTTTAGCCTCTTAGAGTTTATATTATTGACTTCAACAAAGCTCAAAGAGTGCAAGCTTCTGCATAAGGAAATGTATACGGCACTCCTGGATATTTCCCAGAGAGAGAGGATTGGAGAGATGGAGACACTTAATGGGATATCTGGGCTCTAGCAGTAATAATAATAGAGAGCGACATGCCAAGAAACGATTACTTTAGCTGCAGGGGTGAGAGAGATTCTAAGCAGAGAATCAAGCAATATCTCGATAAAAATAAAATAAATGGAGGTCTCAGAGAACTTGCATACTCAACTATTATCAAGCCAAGCTAAGAGAATTAACAAACTATAGAAACAATCAAACATCAACTTAGAAAGATAAAATTCAGAGAACTGCCACATGACTCTAAGCTTATGTTTGTGTGAAATATTTTAAAAACTCGCTTGTTATACTCACTTAAATTACTAATATTTAAACATAAAACCCCTACATAAACCCTATTAAAACCCTAATAAAGTATGCCTTAATAGTCTACTTTTATTAATCAAAAACTCAATCAAACTTCTTAAAGGGTTTTGGGGTTTTGAATGCCCTAAAACAAAATTAATCAGTTATTTTTGAGCATTAACTAGCCCTCATCCAACATAAGTCAAGCTACTCACGTTCCATATTTTTCATTTAAATTTCCAATTATTTTTTTTTTGTTTTATTTTTTAATTTTTTCATAATGTTTTTCTCTAATTAATTACAGGTTCTTATTCTAATAGATGAGTCTTTTTATATATTCACAGTCTTACCTCGTTAAGTAAAAATACTAAAATAAGAGAGAGTAGTCCAAAGAGAAATATATTATTCATAATTTATAACTGAAAAATTAACTTTGTGAATGTAAATTGATTATTATACAAATAATCCAAACAATAGTTAAAAATGAAAATATTTAATAAAACACCTTGTCTTCCTCATTACTCTCATCGTCTTTATTTTCAAATATTGTTACAATTCCTTGCTTTACTACTTGTGTGACTCTGTGATATGACCACTAAAAAAAGTAAATTAAAGATTTACTTTGGTAACTTACATCTAATATGAGAAGTATACGACTCCTGTTTCGCATTATAATATTACTTTTTAATATATTAAGTTAAACTTCCTTTTATATATTATATAAATCAGATCTTGAATCAATTTATGCAATTAGAGTTTTACAAGGTAGCCCAAAATTCATGGTTCCCCAAGATAAAAATAATGATAATGTATAACAGCTCAAGTAAATATCAGGTCTCTTATAGCTAATAAGAATATTATTGAGATTAATCAAGCTATTTAAATGAGAGTAACAGTTAAAGTTAATTTTATAAAATCAGTAAATTGAAAAGAATGTTGCTTTACTATTCAAAAATACTTTCGGTAAAAATTTAAGATTCTTTTAAAGTTATAGATATAAAATAAAACCTAAGATATTTTTACAGACAACTATTGAAAGAAGCTAAATACTCTGTTTGAAGATAAATGTATAACCAAAGTTAGATAAAGGTGACGAAGCTTTATATTCAGTTTAAGTTTTTATATTTAAAAATTTAAATTTTAATAGAATAAAAGCATAATTTTGATTGAAGTAATCCTGAATTTACATTTATTGAAAAATCATTAAGGTAAATTATTAAATTATAAATTTTTGTAATCAATTTCAATTTTTATCCAATCTTACTTTTAATAAAAGGCATTAAAGCATTTAGGAAATTAATAGTGAAAGAATGATTATAAAATTACAGAGAAATCATCTAGATTAAAAGATATAGAAAGTTATTTTACTTATATATAATAGTGAAGCTTTGTATTTCGAAATAAACCTAATGAAGATTCATGAAGAGTGTTGTTAAGAATACTTTAATTTAGGAATTAAATTAAATTAAATTAACAAAGTAAATATAGGAAACCTCACAATAGTGTACGTTTACATATAAATAATTTGCTAATATTTGACACTTAATCACTACAGGCTTCAGATATAATAACTTTTTATTTGAAATTCTATAATTGGGTGTTTATCTCAATAAATGTTTTAATTCTTTTTGAAAACATCAATGTTTACTTATAAATAAATTTATAGATTACTACTTATTATAACAGTAAAAGTAGTAAGTTTCAACGATAGTATATAACTTATTAACTCTTTTAGTACTTAAAAGAAGATAAAAGTCCTTTCAAAAAAACAATACAAATGAGCAATCACTTAAATAAACAAATTTAAAACACGGAATATCCGTCAAAAACGAAGTTAAAAACACAATGTCACATAAAAAATGAAGTTTATCATAGTTGGTTCAAGTTTTTGAGAACTACTTTACAGTCTAAATCATGGAGGAATTAAGATTAATATATTTGTATGTTTTCTATGCAAACAAGTGTAGTTTTGTAAAAAATTGACACTGATTAGGCATCAAATACTTTAATACTTTCTAATAATGCTCCTAATCACAGATTTCAGAGTATTATAGATAAGTATATGGAGTTGTTCTTGCCTATTTATGTTCCTAGAACATTATCACAAGAGAAATACACCTGTGGATTTAATGAACTCTTGATTTATGAAAAGTGATTATTATACTTTAAATATTATAGATTGTTTTAAGTAACTTAAATAACAAGGCAGCAATTATGCAAAAGCTAGGAATAATTATTATCAGTAGTTATTATAATTTAGTAAAATACAGCTTTAATAATGTCTTAATAATAACTCTATAATTAATATTATTTATGAATAAAGATAAAATACTTTTTATTATACTATTTTTGCTTCAAGTTTAAGGAATATATTAAAACAAAAAGCTATGATTAAGTTACAAGCTAAAGTTAAAATATATTTACTGCCTTAATTATCTATAATTTAATTCTTTTTCCTACACTTTTATAAAATTATAAATTAATCAGTTTTAAATACATAGAAAATTTAATGGATAAATACACATAAATAAAAATATTAAGCATTTTACATTATATACAACTTTATGACTTTATTGATATTTTTAATACTTGTAATAGTATTATTAAATATGATTAAATTATTAATATAATGATTATTTATTTTAGTGGGATCTAATACCTTTATGATTGTTACTCACTTTGATATCGCCTTAAAATATGGTGTTATGTTCAGGGAATTGTAAGGGTCAATAATTAAGATCTGGAAGTCAATAGTATTAATAAAAATGTCAATAAAGTAAGAATTATTATAGCTATCATTATATTTAGTAATATATTTTTGCATAAATTTTTTTCTTTAACAGCAAAAATTATATTAAATTAATATTATGCATGAATTTTTGAAATTAAATTTTAATGATAAACATATTTATATCTGAAAATAATTATATATTTTAAATCAAAAGTAAAATGAGAGTGGAATGCTCTTTGTTTTCATATTTGAGTAAGTAAATTTCTTAAACTCTATTAAATCTTAAATTTTTTCATTATACATATACTTACTTTATACTTAGGTCTTACAAATAGTTTATTCTAAAAACAGTGCACAAAAGTTGAATCACAATCATATTAATTTGTCAAAAGTTGTCTATAACCAATGAAATGTTGTGAAATGCGACACTTTTAACACAATACAACAAAAATGTTCATATTCATATGGTGTTAAACTAATTGTGCAAGGCTTGTTCGCTAAAATACAAAGTTTTTGTAAAATAATATAAAAAACGAAATATTCACAACTTTAAATAAACTCAGTTAAGAAATGCTGAGAAATAATTCAATTTTCGCAGACATTTTATCGCAGTTATATATAAATAATAGTTATTGTACTTCTATTAATCAATTTCTTGTCTGTTATTTTAAATTTCAAAAAAATTATTTCCCGATGTTTTGTATTTTATTAATATTAATGACAATTCTAAGAATGTGAATACCCTAAATCCACTTTAAGTAAAGTAAGAATTTTTTAAAATAAGAATAAATCAAATCGATTTTATTATTCATATCGACTTAAAAATGAATTAGAATATCCACTTACATTTAAATTGTCTTTAATAGTGTAAAAAATTTAGGATTTAATTATAAATTAATATTAAAATACATTTGCTAAATTTATAATTTTATAAAAGAGAATGCTTTGTAAAATAAGAAAATTAATCCACAGACATTTCTTGAGCGATATTACTTTTGTGATTTTAATTGTTTGGTTTAAACAAATTATTTTATTGAATGAAAATAAGGAAACTCTACTCAAAGTACAATCATTTTTTAAAAAATTGAATATCTTTAAAATACAGTATAATTGTTTTAACTCTGTAATAATGTAAAGATTTTAAATATTAGAGCAATTTATAGATTTAATACACTATTCACTTTGTAAATTGATAATATTTTAATAAATTTATAATTACACGATAAGCTTTTTAATGCAAGGCAATCGAGATAAATATGTTTTTAATTATATTTCATTCTTGATTAATGAAAGATACTTAAATGACAAGGTATTAATAAAATAATTATCAAAATTGTATGATTAATATAAAGTATGTAAAATAAGATCAAACTTTATAATTTAAAGTAAATATATTTACTCAATTATTTTCTTGATTTATTAATTTATAAATTTTAAACTACTAATCAAAACCCCAAAACCCCTTAAGGTTTATAAGTGATTTTATTTATAGGTAATTTGTTAGGGGTTGGGGTTATAAATAGATTTTAATGTGAAATACATAGTAAAAGTATTTAAATTTAATCACTCAAAATGCACTTTTGGATCATGTGGAAGATGTCTGTAGTTTATTTTACTCAGCCACTATTCTTTTTGCTCTATAGATATGTCTGATCGCGGGTTTGGCTTGATTATTACCTACTCTGCCATCTATTTCATTGCTTGAGATACTCTTGTTTTATCTATAAATTGCTTTATTCTTTGCTTCGCATCCTTTTCACACCTTGTTGAGTAATAATCTTTGCGTGGCATATCGCATTCTATTATTATTGTTGCTATTGCCCACAAATCCCATTGAAAGTCTCCGTCTCTCCAGTCTTCTCTTTCTGGATAATAGCCTTGAGTTCCCATTACAGTTCCAAGCCTTGATACTTCCACCCTTAATGCTCTGTTGAAGTCAATAATCGTCACTCTAACAGGTGAAAAGTTTATCATTACATTCTCAGGCTTCAAATCTCTGTGAAAAAGCCTAACTTATGTATCACTCTTATGCCTTCTAAGGTTTAAGTTGCTATCAAAGCAAGCTACTTATGATTCCTTTAATCACTAATGAAATCTCTGAGGGTCATTTCATAGAGTGGGAGTCTGAAAGCAACATGATCTTTGGCAAGTAGAACAGCATCTAGCTTGATTAAGTACTTACACTCTTTAAATTTTAATACTCGTTAGTAAACTCCATATAATATTTATCATCACTTAATAGATATTTGAAAGGTTTAAGCTTGTAAACTTAAATTTTAATCTCATTTCTTAGATCTGTAAACAAGATGGAGTCAATGAATGATGTAATGATAAGAGTGCAAGCACAAGAATTGATTCAAAGATTTTGAAGCAAGGAGGATTTGCATCGCTACCTTGTGCAGCGATGTAATGAACTTATAGTAACTAATTTTGATTATGTAGTTGGTTTGTTCTTGCCAACGATGGAAGGTACTAAAATTTCATTTCTAAGGGCGATACTCTGCGAAGAGAAGAAAGCATTTAAACTTAAGATGTAAAGTTTGCAGAGATTCCAAACTATCCAGAGATTTCAGTGACTAACTTATATGATGATGCTATGAACGACCCAGAGGTTTCGCTGTTCCTGCCTACTAAGAAGCAGTTGTCAAATAACTGCCTGAAAGAAACTATTTCTTTGGTATACTTGCAACAATTAAAGGTGATTACTTGAAAGAAATTATTCAGGAATCTCATAAGAAAAGGTACAGCATCTCTTCGGAAGATAAGGACAAACAGGGATCAAGTTAAGTGAGAGCTGGCTATCAGAGCTGCAGAAGCACCCTTATATTTCAAGTAAGATTTGTAGCTTAACTCTTTAGAAAAATCTGGTACTGGCATCTTCTTGATGAAGGAATAGAGCAAGCTTCACAGAGAGCGAAGTCGCAGACAAAGTATGAAGTTAGCTAGAGACTTTATTCAAATATTTAGCCTCCAGAGTCAATGAACATAGATGCTGGAGCTGGCAGCTAGAGAAGAAACTTAGGAGGAGGGAAGCAAGATGTAGAAGAAAAGAAAGAGAAGCCAGCTCTCTAAAGAATTTTAAATTTGACTTATATATTCATTAACTTAACTACAAAACTTATTTATATTCATTCACTCTTCCTTCTTTAGCACACTTTTAAGCCAATTAATTATCTACTCTCTTCGCTGAGCTTTTAATAAAGTCTACTGTATCGATCGGTAGGTCATGCATCAAGTGGTATAGCAGCAGTTTCTTGTAATGATCTTTTAATATTCTCCAGTAGAACTCATTTCCATTAAACTATGGATTGTAAGGTACGTTGAAGACTGGCGTTATTCTAAGTTGTTCATAACTCTTCTTTGTTTCTTTTGTCTTATGAACAGAGAGATTATCAACGAATAGTATAATCTCTTTTTCAGGGTACTTCTCTCTCAGCTGCTCTAAGAACTTAATATACTGCTCTGTCTTAATTGAGCGAGGATGAATTACATATGTTTTTAAACCAGCATCCTCGTTAATACCTCCAAGAATTGCCATTGTTTATACCTTGACTTTCTAGTCATATACTTCTATGTTGCTATGCCTCTTATACCAAGACTTCTAGATGAAAGTGTTGAAGTAAACACAGCCTCGTCAGCATGAATGAACTTAATATTATTCTATTAGGCTCTCTGTATTTAATTATAAATGTATTTTAAGTTTTTGTTGTAAAATGGCAGAGTGAAATCAATTACTCTCTTGATACGATTTACACCTTTGTAAGAGATACCGTTTCGTTTTTAAATGTTTGCAATAGATTATGCAGAGATCTTCAACTCAGGGAACTGGCGGTGAAACATAATAGCTCGTTAGTCGAGAGAGAAGTGAGCCCAATACTTCAAAGTATTTTCATTAATAAGATAGTCAATATGATTCTATAGAAACTTTGACTTCCTCTTAAGCTAATAATTCAGCTATTATCGCTTTAATTGATGGACTACGCTTTAAGAGCAGTGCAATAGACTAATAGATCAGTACTGGTTTGACTTATTCACTATACATATCACATCATAACGCAGATTAAACACTAAATCTATATACTCTTCATCATAAATAGACCCCAAAAGCTTGTAATTTTAGTCTCGCAATTAATTAATAATCCCAACCCCTAACAAATTCTATACAAATCAAAGCAATTATATACCTCATTAAGGGGTTTTGGGGTTTTGAATATAGCGTCGAATAAATTTTAACAAATTAGAATTTATATAATTTTAAGATGTAAAGTTTGCTAAGATTTTATCAAAGATTTAGAAATATTCATTTTTTAAATAAATAAACTTATTCATAATTTCATAGGAAGTTAGTATATTAATGAATAAATTATTCTCTCAGTATTTATAAATATATCCAACTTTATTTAAAAAATTATATCATCTATTACCAGTCAACATTTTTTTAACAGTAACCATTGAACTTCATCTCGTTGCGTTGACAATAGCTTGCAATACAAGCCTTAGTAAATGAAATTCTAAGTTCTTGACTATTCTGTGGAAATAGTTTTGTAAAATATCATTTTACCCCTAGTATTGTCTTAATTAATTCTTATTATCTCTGTGGACATAATCAAGAATTCAAAATGTTCATTTCATAATTCCTTGATTTTATCACGCCTATCTGACTATCAATATTTACATGTTACAAACTAAACAACAGGTAGACATAGTTTAAGATGTTTACTGTTGTTTGGAAACTTCCTTATAGTGCATAAATATTAAATTTGAGATTAAAGAAAATCTCTTAATAAATATGATAAATATTAAATAAATAAGTTAATGGGTTAAGGGATATTCAGGATTTGTGGATGCCGTTCCGATGCTGTTTTTGAGAAAAATATTGATCACTTTGGTGAGTATTCGACTTAAGTGTGCCCCTCGAGTGCGATGTGACGATAGCTGGATGGATTTGATAGTGTGTTGGTGCATGGTTTTGAGTGATGGTATGTAGCGTTTGTGATGCCCAGTGATCTTGCATATTAGTATTAAATAACAATCCAATGTTCAAATGATTATAGAAGGTCACCCAAAGCTCGTTTAATGCTTGCAATACCTCCTCAAACAGCCCGTCACTCTGCCAATTTATTTTTGCTGGAGTTCATTCTACGACTTAGAGAGATTTCGATAAGATAAGGGACACCCTCGCAACTCTTACAGAAGCGTGAAATACCATATAAAGGAGGGTAGAAATGAGAAGATACTATTGGCCTTGAAAATTGCGCAATTCACACATTGAGAGGCATCCCTTTTTTGAGCTCTCTTGTTTACGATGGCTCTGCTGGGGACGATGGGACTATATTAGCGCCTAGCGTTGTAAAGTAATATGCTATTAAATAAACGGACCAAGCCTTCCAATATTCAAAGTACTGTATCGTGACAGACATTTTTAGGGGGCCAACGCGAGAGTCCAAGTATATTATTAATAGATGATTAAGAGGAATTGTAATTGTCAGATCCAAGCCAGGGCTCCGATAACCTCAGCTAAGCCCCCAGCCTGCAAAAAATAGCCAGGACGCGATCGATGCAGAAAATCCTGACGAAGCGCGAGTTGATACAAGCAGGGATGATTCATGTATATCAGCTGAATAGATTTATCGGGAATCCGCTGGAGAGATTCCTAACGAAAAGAACGCCTCTGTGAAAGACTCTTGTCTTTCCAATAAAGCGATGCTGGACGCGACCGCATCCTGCAGGAAAGCTCAGATTCCAGCTCGAGTTCAAGCTCTATCTCAAGTTCTAGATCAGTGTCTAGTATTGATCATAATCATCCTATCAAATAAGTCTCAAAGAGTAATCCTAAGCCTTTATCGGAGAAGGAATAACAGGCTTAACGCAAATTGCTTCTTGCGAAACGCAATCGAAATATCAGATCGCGCTTTGGCATGTTGTAGGCTGATGATGTTGACTTGGATGAAGAATACAAGAACAGTTCAGGCAAAGGCCGTAACAACATCTTACCAGAGAGGCCCAAGGGAGTTACGCGCTCAAGTACAATCTCGCTGAAAAAGACTTATTCAGTAATCAATTATGAATATTCCATAGATCCCATTCACGGCAAATCTATACAATTTAAGCTCAGGTATTCAAAACCCCAAAACCCCTTAATGAGGTTTATAAGTGCTTTGATTTGTAGGGAATTTGTTAGGGGTTGGGGTTATTATTAGGTTTTAATGTGAAATTTATAGTAAATGTATTTAATTTAATCACTCAAAATGCACTTTTGGATCATGTGGGAGATGTCTGAAGTTTATCTTACTTATCCACAACTCTAACTGCTCTATTGATATGTCTGATCTTGAGTTTGGTTTAATTATTATTGACTCTGCCATTTGATTCATTGATTGAGATACTCTTGTTTTGTCAATAAATTGCTTTATTCTTTGTTTAGCATCCTTCTCGCATCTTGTAGAGTAGTATTCATTGCGAGGCATATCGCACTCTATTGTTATTGCTGCTAAAGCCCACACATCCCACTATAAGTCTCCATCTCTCCAGTCTTCTCTTTCTGGATAATAGCCTGTAGTTCCCATTACACTTCCAAGCCTTGATACTTCCACTCTTAAGGCTCTGTTGAAATCAATAATTCTTACTGTTACTGGTGAAAAGTTCAACATTATATTCTCAGGCTTGAGATCTCTGTGAACAAAGCCTAACTTATGAAGCTCTTTGATACCTTGTATAGCTTAAGTTGATATTAATGCAAGCTATCTATGATTTCTTTGATCAGTTATGAAATCTCTGAGTGTCATTTCATAGAGT
>ARYC01004504.1:0-34197 GCA_000711775.1 Oxytricha trifallax | reverse complement strand
GTAATTTAAAGTTTACAACTTATATAAGCATGAAATTACAGCCAAAAAGATATCAGATGAATTTATGATATAACAGAAATCAACATCAAATAAAAAGCAATGAATAATTTTTATACTATAAACTTATAATAGTTATTACCTTAATTTCCATTAAAATCACTTAAAATATCAAAGAAAAGAAGAGAACATTTTATAAATTTGAATTTTAAATAAAATTTGTAAATAATTATTGGTAAAATACATATATTTTCTGAAAAATAATAAATATGTATAAACTATAATAAGAAAGTATTAATTATTCAATCAATTAGATAATTTTACTGAGACTATTTTCTTAACCAGAAATTTTCCTATATTTAACTGGTTACTAATATTTTTAATAGAATATCTAAACCTACAGCATAAATGGGTTACTGTCAAAAGGTAATTTATCAAAATAACCAAGCATCTGTTTTTTTTATATTTCAAAAGCATAGAGAAAATAATACAATATATGATCACACTTTTTTTAAGATTAATGGATTCATTCTACTTGAATTAATATTTTCAAACATAGCAAATTAAATGATAAAATAAAATCAAAAGAAATTATTAATTTAAAACCATTTCAACTGAAGAATAATTAACAGAATTATATTCAAAATGAGTAATAATTAGTTCAGATCACCCTATGCAAGTAAGTCCTCGCTCACTCTCCGTATCAAAATTCATATACTTATTCTTCTGTCTTTTACATTGATATTTGATATAGATAACAACAATGGTGGTGGAAACAATAACGTGTGGGGCAACAGTGGCAACAACGGAAACTCAAGTAATGGTGGTGGTGTTTTCACTAACACAAGCAATCTCTTCCGCAGTAATACTAGTGCAGTCAACAACTTTGGGGGAGGCAACAATAGCAACAGCAACAATATGTGGGGGAGATCAAACACTCAGACACCTGTATTTGGAGGAGGCAACAGTGGCTGGCCCAATAACAACAACAACAACAACAATAATATTGTTAGAATAATAATATAAATGATAGTTTAAATTAATTAATGTGATTCTTAATTATATAATTGTGTGAACTCTATATAAAATAGTTAGGATGTTTAAAACAAACAAGTGGTCGTAATAAATTCATATATATTTTTAGTGATCAAGCATTCAGTATGTAAGATGACAAATTTTAAGAGATTTTCATTAATATAATACTTCTAAAAACTAACTCAAATTTAATATCAAATATCATTAAATCTGAATTAATCCTCGCATTTACAATAACAAGTAAGTAATCCCATAAATTATAGTTGCTAATGAAATATTAAATCACTTAAGAAGTTGAGTTAGAGTTAAAATTAGTAAAATATTGCCCATATTCTAAGTATTTTACTTATAAAATTTGGAATAATTTGAATGTAAACTCTCTCACTCTATTTATATATACTATCAATTGTGTTTTTATTTCGGAGATATATTAATGATTACAAATTTAGTGGTAACAATGGTGGTGGAAACGGATGGAACTAAACAAGTACCTCCACTGGTTTGAAATAGACAACTCTCTCCTTTGGTCAGAACAACAATAACAACAACTCTTATATAATCAAGATTCATATATTGAGTGATCTTATAATTGTTTTATCATGAATTATAGACCCAATGCACCATGGGGGTAAAACAACAACAACAATAGTCAAGGCACCTGGGGGAACAATTAGAACAATAACAACAATAACTTCAACTCAAACAATAGCACCAATAAATGGGGCACAGTCTCTCCAAGCAAGCAATTTGGCATCAACAACAACAATAATCAGTCTAACAACATGAATAGTGGGTGGCCAAGTAACAACAACAACCAGTCTGCTTAATGTATTAAATTATTCAATTTTTTACATACTTTTGGACAGTAAAACACGAATTAGTGGGGCTAGAACAACAACAATAATTAGCAGTAGCAATAATCTCCTTGGGGACAGCAGAACAACAACAATAATCAAGGAGGGAATGCTTGGGGGAACAATAGCAACACTAATTCCAACACAGGGTTCAACAAATCATTTGGCATGAATACCAACACTACTCCTACTTTGTAAGTTATTATGTAAATTTGTTAAAATGTGACTATAGTGGAAACAACAACAGCAACTTCGGATTCAGACCAGCAACGTCAACTTCAGGTTTTGGATAAAATAGCGGCAGTGGGTTTGGCCAAAACAATAACTCAGGTTTTAGACCTATGCAAGGTTTCGCTAACACTTCTAATAATAATACTGGTTTTATGAATAATCAGTCACAATCTTAGATTAGATTTGGATAATTATTTTAAATACCTAACATCATAAAAAATCTTATGATTGAGGGAATCATAAAATGTCATTGTGAATTATATACGTTAAATATGATTTGCCTAACCTAATACTTCTAGCACTTTCTAAGGTGGTTTCGGGGGCTAATCGAATCAAAACAATAATGGTAGTGGATTTAATTACTAAAACTAAAACATTTAGTAGTAATTAATGCAAGAATTGAGGAATCTTCCAAGTTCAATGCACATACCATATTGATTATTTTATGTTGTCAGTAAGCATATAGATTGACTCTCAATACAATTAAAAACTAATAAAAAGAGCATACCAGATTTGTACACAAAAGAATGCTTGGATGAATTAACTCAATTTAAGGAATCATTTATATCATACACAGAGTCTAATGAAGGGAACGATAAGCTCAGTTGTCATAGTTCATCATTCAGAACTTCTCAGAGCTTGAAAATAGATATCAGCATAGCGTTATTTAAAAGTTGAACTCAGCACTCCTTTCGGATAGGGATTTTTACAGCTAGAGTGTTCATACCTAAATCAAGCATAAATAACAGCACATAATAGAATTATTCAAGAATAGGGAGATCTAGTGTGTTGAGTAGGAGCTCACAAATTACTCATAATCAGAAATCTTGAAGTTCCATTTGGGAGCATCCTCGATTATTAAAGAGTTATCCTTAGAGAGCCAGACTCTCATTCACACACTTTATCCAAACTTCATACATCCTGTCGATATCTCAATGCTTGACGAAGATGAGAAAATAGTCATGGGTGTAATGGCATCATCAATAAACCGACATCTAAAGGATACAAATTAACTAATGACAGCGGGGTTAGTTAGTCTAGTGTTGGATTTGAATTCTCTTTTATCTCTCAGTTCAATTAATTTACCCGAGAGCATACTAAGCTTTCAATAGCATTTAGAAAAAAATGGATTAAGCGTAATTGAAGCTGGGATGATTGTAAAATGTAGAGAAGATTTTCTATTCGAGAATTGCATCTAATCTCTCAGGAGAATAAATAATTTATACAGGGAAGATCTTGTTAAAATGCTTTCAATAAAAAAAGTGAAGCTGGACCCCTCAAATAAAATAAATGAACTGTTAGGAATTTTCTCTCAAAGGAGAATACTATTGACAATGCTCGCGAAGAGGGACCGCATTAACTTGCAACTGGAGAGATTGGTAGTCGTGCTTCAATCAATCAAGGACTATGAACTCGGCCAACTAGATTATATTTTTTTCCTCCTGCGATGAGACTTTATGGATGCAGGCACTTAGCAAACTCTAATCATGCACATAAAGTTATAAAAATCAATCTTAGCTTGAATGCAAGAGCCAGCAAATTTGGTATAAATTCTTACAATCTTACAACTCTGACCACAAAATTACTCATGAAATCTTGAAATGTTCGTAACAAATGGAGTAGAGTTGCATTGATTAAAAACATTCAACATATTAGTCAACAATAGCAGCAATTGTTCTGAATCATCTTGAAAACAACATTTAAATCTAGATGCCAATTGTTTCTGGCAAGACTTGTGTCCAAGGGTTATTGGCATGTTATTGGATATAGCAAGGGAAAAAAGTTGTTATATTAGTTCCTGACAAAATTCTCAAGATACAAACCTAGAAGTTTCTTCAACCATTGGTCTTCTAGTTGCAAATTGTAACTATTAAAAACTACTACATAACCAAAAAGTAGTATGATATTTTAATAGTGGATGAATTTGATCGAATAATTTGGAAGCATCCATTATATAGTCACGATGGTAAGTTGCAAGGGATCTGGGATATTGGACTTACTCGGTCCTACATGTTCAGTGCCACCTGTGATTAGGGGATCCAAAGAGTGCTTGCACAAGTGTGCCTTTGACCAAAAATTTTAAAGTTTAAGAGCGAGTATGAATAATTGCACGAGCTGAGGTTGAATTAGGGAGGTGACGTTATCGTCTGTTCAAGTGAGGAAGAAAGGATATCAAGAATTAAGAACGAAATCTAAGAATGCGGCCAGATGGTTCCTTTCATTATCTTTTGTGATGATCATGAGAAGAACATTGTGAAGAACACGATAGAATAGATTTGCAATTTGAGAGTGAAGAGAGTATCTCTCAAGACACTTACTTTAGAAGAAATTGAATCATGGCAAAATGGGGTTTTGATACAAACTCAGGATGAGAGCTTTGGCTATAATAACATGTTTAGAACTGATGCTTCAGTGCTTATTGCTTGTGAGATTATCCGAGGGTTAATATTTGTAAATGAGGAGCAGGAGCTCAAGAAGATTGGATGCATTGCAGTCAAAATATTTTCCAGTATCTAGCTTATCCTAGCAGCAGATACTACTCAGGATGAAGAAAATATCAATCGAAAGATTTGACAAGTTAGAATAACTTGTTGCTTTGATTTACAAAAAGCGATTCAACAAGATGTTTATAGAAGCGGTAAATGACCCCCAAAAAGACCACGATGTCATTGAGAGTCTTGAAGATTTGAAGCAACTGATCGGAGAGAGCGCCTACAAAAAAATGTCAAAATCTTGATGTACTGATAAGAGATGACTCTAGTAAAAATGAGAATCTGTTATTGTATACTGAGAAAAGCTGTTGATCTAAAAATTAATCATTATTTCAAAATATTCAAATTTTTAGCTATATACAATTTACCAAGATTTGAGTGTCACAACCATATAAATTGCCTTCAAAGTGAGAAAATTGATAAAAAAAACTTCAATATTTTTTTAAAAAATAAAATTTTGGTAAAAATAGGCGAAATCGCCGTATTTAAATTGTTTTAAAATAGTTTGAGAATTCTCGAGAAATTCAATTTTATATATTAATGTTCTTTAACAATCACACATCTGCCTTAATCTTATTGTCATTCTTAAGAGCTTTAGAGAACTTTTATTTTGAGAACATTAATTAATTAAATTTTAGATATTGATTAAACATCTTACCTTTTTAAAACTTTTATTATTACTAAAATATAAAAATATTATTAATTTATAATCCTAGTTAGTAAATTAATTTCGTTATTAGTTTATACAAGTTATCTGAATTACTTTTATAAATAAAACATTTGATGTAGGTTTCATTTATAAAATTATAATTCTTTTATCATTATGTATTGTACTTAACATCATTAAACATTCAGTTAATTTACTTCAGCATTCTTTATATTGTTCATAATCAATTTTACATTTATATAATTAAAGTTAAAATTTATTGATAAATACTTTTTTTTATTTATTAAAAGGTTCTATAACTGGTTTAATACTACTCACTTTGGCTTTTAAGATCTTCTGTAAGTTGAAGCTTATTGTATTTCGTTATCATTGAGATTGCTTCAATTAATATATCAATCCGATTGTTCTATTGTCATAGCAAGTTGAAGCATTACAAGAACTTATGCCTTTTGAATTAATTTATATTAGCTTTTGAAATGGTTTAAATTTTATAATTTTTATCTATAAGCCAGTATTAAGGAGTACATTAATTGGAAATAATTTATGGCCTATTCTTATATCTAAATAATTTAAGTTTTGTTCTTAATAAAATAAGCAATATATACACTATCATTTAATGCTCAAACTAATTAAGCTTCAGTATTTTAAATGAAAAATTAATCTATAAAACGAGATAAATTATTGTATTAATAAAATGCAAAAGATTGTGAAATATAATTCTTCAAAAATATAAAAACTGTCAATATTTTAATATTGCTAATTAAAATTATATTTAAAAAAAATGGAAATATAATAACTGATTTTATATTCTAAAGTGCTCGAGTGAATAATTAAACTTTCATTAGAAATATATTTTTATTTTTTCTAATTTATCCACATTCATCGACGACGATAAAATATTCAACTATAAAATATAATTCAAAAATTTAGATGCCTTTTTGTCTTAGATAGATAATAACTTAAGGTAAAATACATGCTCAATTATTAAAAAGTCCTTTGTATAATTAGCGAAATGTAATTCTTTACTATTATTGCTTTCAGTTCTTCTTTTCTTGCTTATCTGCTTCCTCTTCCTCATTCAGGTACTGTTGGTTTATTTTCCCTTCAGTTTTCGCATCTCCTCTTCCTCTCATTTCTTGGTCATCTGCTCTTAAACTGTTGTGCTCCCTAAAATCTTAAGTTTATCAATGGTTTGAATTTAGACTAAATTGGGTTTGCCAACTGCTCCAACTGCATTTTCCGTTATTTCCCCACCGTATACTGTAAGTTTGAATAGGCATTCCTCCACTTCTGCTCCTTCCTCATTTCTTTCATTGCATCTCCCTTCTTATTCTTCACGGAATATTTCCATTTGCTTATGAGATCCGTTCTTCAGAACTAAATCGTCCAATATGTCGATCTGTGAGTACATGTTCGTATCCTGAGTTCAATTCTCTTTAAAGCTCCGCCTTCCATAGCATTTCGTTTCTTCTCTCTCTGATTATCTCTACCGTCTTTTCTTCTACCGTTATTCCTGACTTCCCAATCTCCAATTTCATTTATCCTGCCTCCAGGTTGAACATCAGGTAGTATCTTGTTTAGTGGAATTTTATGATGTTTAACTTCTTTCAATCTCAGAACTTCCTGATCCTTACTCCTGTCTCTATGCTCATATCTGACTTCCTTTACCTTCTGGTTAATGTAGTCATCCCTGAAGTTCCTCTTCTTGTTGTCATAGCTTTGGAGCAGCTTGCTTTCATTTTTATTTTATTTTTAAATAATTCTTTGATATAACTGCTTCTCTAAATTGAAAATACTTTAACTCATAATTTTATATATCATATTTGTGTTGTTTAAGTATCACAAAGTGAGAACAATATAGATTCAGAAGATTACATATTTTATGTTAAGGTGATTGATTAATCTAGAATGCATATTTAGAATGTTTACAATTGCTTAAACCCATTTTTATTTTTAATTTGTTGAAATAATAAATTGTTCTTTTTATTTATTGAATTAATTTTTAATTTTAATAATTTTTAATCGATATTAGAATGATGTATACTAAAGTTATTACAATAATGATCATAACGAAGCACTCTGGATCACTTAACCATCTAATATAGGTTCCTCAATCAAGAGAAGAGCCCTCAATTTTTAAAAGATAAGCATATTAAAATTGAGATATAATAACAAAGATAGGGAATAGTTTGCGATTTATCAAACTAAAGTCTTCACTCTTATTCTTACTTCTTATCATATTTACTCTTCTCTCCCATTAGATTTATACTACCTGAATATATATTACTCAAACATAATAAAAATAAAGATCAAATCTTTTTAAAAATAGAGAAAGACTAAAACAGCTTAAGAGTTCAATAACTAAATTTAACAATTGGTATAATGAAATACTTAATAATTTTAAGGCTAGTCATGGTAAGAAAAAGAATCATTAAAGACAATTAGTCATCAATTAAACTCTTTAATAACTTAACTATTAATGAGTAATAAGTGGAAATGTGCATTTTAAAATGAAAATGCATTATAATATTATTAAAACTAAGATGACATTTCTGAGTAAATAGTCATTCACTAAAATTTGTAAGTAAAAATAAGACAAATCTAAACATTTCATATTTCGGCAATTCTTATCTAATGGAGTTGTGAAGTCAATAACCGAGAGCTCAAAAAATACATAGAAAAGATAAGAATAGCAAAGTAGATGTGACCAGTTGGAGCAAAGTATGAAGAATACTGGAAAGATGACAAAGCTGCTTCTTGACTCCATTTCTGTAATTGTTTAAACTAATAAATATATATTTAATGCATTTTCATTTTAAAATTAAACATTTCCACTTATATTTCATAATTATTCACATCTAAATTTTTAGAATCGGCAAATCCCTAACAAAAAATTAAGCCGAAAAAATTGAAGCAGAGAAAGAACGACAATAAATGCTCATAGATTAAAGAACAATGGCTTAACTACCTTAATATTAATCCCATTATGTTAAAATAATCCCAATGTATACAAATACCAAGAGACTTCAGAAACTAAACTTTAAAAAATAACAGTATGTAACCTATGACATATACAAGTATAAACCAGTTGAATTGTAAATGATAATTGTTAATCTCTTTTTCAACCGCTTTCCTTATACTAATTTGAGAAGTACCTTCATAATATAGAGCCAATTAAGTATTATCAGATCAAATTAATGAAATGATATCAAACCAATTAAATAGTAGAATAGATAAAACAAACATATTAAATAAACTCTATTAAGCAAACAGATCTTCATTTCAATAAAGTTTCAATCTAAATACTTGAGAGAGACTCCCTTGAATTCGAAAAGAGTAATATTTAAGTAATTTTTATATAATTTAGCATTGAATCTATAACTAGAAACTTATATAATATTCACAATTTCCTATCACGATTTCTAAATCTAAAATAAGCATCCTCTAAAGAGTAAAACAATCAAACATGTTTATCACTAGTTATCCTATTAAAATTAAGATGAAATTTGCTTAAAATTACAGCACAGTTAACACTAAGTATTTATCAAAGATGTCATTAAATTCAAACAAATACTTAATTTTATTGACAATAAAATTAGCATCAATAAAGTTCTTTTTTCTACTATTCTTTCAATAGGAGCTTTGTATAATAGGCAGATAAATGAGTGTGCTTATCGTCAATTTTACTCAAAACTAAATATGATTTAAGAAATATTCATAACTTCACTTTAACTATTAATTTAGTAAGAATTTAATTAATAAAAGAAGATAGCAATAAATAAAGAAGAGAGGTTTAACATATTTAATATCGATACCACTTTTTTTAATTAATATTATAATAATTAAATAATAATAATATATATAGATAATTAACTCGCATCGAGGGTTCAAGACCCCCTGAGCATATCATTAAGAAGGGATAGCATCCCTTTTAGTTATTTATAGTGGCCTTTAGTAACCACTTATTCAAGTTTTAAGTAACTCAGTGTCGAATGTTTGAGAAGTGAGGTCGTAGTGTTCTGAATCTCTCATTCTCTTGTCTGCTGATAGTGTTTTTGCTAATAAAAGGTCAAAATTTTTGGCTCCAAGGTGGCTGACTGATGAGCTTATCTCGGAGGAACAGTCCTTTAGAAGTTTGAGAATGTGATTATTAGTTAACGATTTATTAATTTTGTCTGGGTTGGAAGTGTCTTATAAACTATCTATGCATTATAGCATGATTGAGATGTAGAGTTTGATTAGTGTGTAGAAGTTTGAGTCAACTCTGCAAACTCTTTAGGAGTATTCAAGTAATGATCTGGCCAGTGTGGTATTGCCAGATGCAAAAGCACTTAAGGAATGAAGCGCCATGCTTCGTCTTACTTGGGGTCTTCGTTGTAGGGTTTGAACATTTCGTCAAGCTGGTAATCTGTGAGATCAATCCTAACGTCAAGTTGGATGAGCAGTTGACTATGTAGAGTTCGTCTGTACCCTTGTGACTGGAGATAAATCCAGGGAATCTTAAGAGATTCTAAACCCATGACTCTAATGAAGTCATCCCAATCAATGGGCTAGTCTAAGTCAAATAGGTCTGGGAAGTTTACAGGGAGAACGAGTTCGAGAATTTTCTCTATGTTATTGTATTCAAGTTCTGTGTAGTGTGCTTCGTGTTATTCATTAAGTTTTTGTTTGACTTACTAGTATTTCCTCTCTAACTTGTTGGCTTTGTCTTAGAGTTAGGATATATAGGAGTGATTCTCTGGTAGAAAGTTCTTATTAATTAAGGAATCACTTCCGGGTGATTCCTTAGTAATTTGCTAAAGTTACTAAATAGGAGAAAAGGTGTCCTATGTATTAACCAAGTTTTACATGGAGTCCTGAGACCTCTGAATGTTTTCTAACTTTTTCCCTAAAGTTTCTATGATGGCTTGGATAATGATCTTATCCTGAGTGTGGAATTAAGGAGCACGGAATCCAAGGATTTAGGAGGTAGTAGCTATTACTGTGGTAGATTTTTCAAAGGGGACTAGTATTTAGTATCTAGGGACGTTTGACGAGTACGTCATTGAGATAACTCTGGAGAGGAGGTTGGATAAAAAGCTGATCGCTGAATTAATGAGGGACCTAGGAATCTGTTGGTAGATCCAGTTCTTTCTAGGCTTAGTTAGGAAGCATAGGAAGTAGTAGGTCTTAGCCGAGGTGTCGTTGAAGATATTTCTGAGATGGCTGTCAGCTAGATCAATCACCTTCTGATGTAGGATTTGCTACTTTGCAAAGACTTACTTGAGGACAAGAAGCGAACTTTTGCAAATGGTGGACACACCGAAGTCGTGGAGAGCGGTGAGTTGTTACAGAAGGGGTCTGAGTACTCTGGGTGGGAAATCTCCCAGTTTGTAATCCAGAGAGAGCTTAGAGAGCTCTAGGTCTAACAATGCTTGTGACATCGATATTAAATTTGGAATACTTAGCAAGTTAAATTCTAATTTAATAATATGTATTTTAATTAATTTATTAATATTATTATTTTTATTAGCTATTAAAAATACCAACTTTAATTTTGCATATATAGATTACCTCGTAAAGTCTCTAATTTATTGAGAAACTAGCAATTCGTTTCTTTGATAGTTTTGATCTTATATTTATTTATATATTACAGTTATACTCATTATTAATATTTTGATAATTAAACTCTACACTCTTTGATATGAATTTAATCATTTCTTATACATAGAAAATGTTTTTTGCTTAATTGCAAAGACTACTTCTGATGATTATACTTCATCAAATGAATTAAAATTAAATTTGGAGGGAAATTGTAAAATAAATAAAGTTGAAATTGCATCTCAAATAGGATTGGAAATCGAATTTCCTTGTCAAATATATTTTTTGATTATTTTGCTTGTTTTTTAGCTTAGTTTAAACTTTTTTTTTATTACTTTTAATCCTTTCTTCTTAAAAGAGTTCAATTATTGATCGGATAGGGCACATTAAAGTAAAACGATTCAACTAAAGCCAATCTATTAGAAAAGTAAGTTCTTTTTACATTTAAGAATAATTATAAGGAAATATTGAAGGAGATAACCCTACTTGTAGAAGTTTTACCTTCCGTAAAGTTACTATTTAACAAATTATATTTAGGATTCTTATAATTCTTTTTAAACTTATCTTTATTCCTTTAGGCCTTTGAAAGTTTAATTGTTGGCTCTTACTGATTATGGAGGGTGCTTATTTTATAGATTGCGATCCTGGCTTTAAGCGAAGACAGTCATACACTGAGGATCACATCGAATATCACCTATAGAGACATAAGCTTAGATTAAGAAAGATAAAAACTAGCATAGAATCACATAAAAATTATAGTACGTAACAACTTTCCCATTTCCATTTAATGTCATGCGCCATCTACACTATTATTAATTTCCGTCATCACATTTCACTATAAAAGCATGCAACTTACTGAATAACACCGGATGAATTAATTATTAAAAGCAAAAGAAGACTAAATATTATGGTATAGATTATTTCTTTATATTTTTTTAAAGATAGTATATTAATAGTAGTAGTAGTAAAATACTTGAAGGTAAAATTAAATAAATTCGAATAGAATAAGTGGGATCAATTACCCTGAGAATAATCCTGTGAAATCAGTTTTTCTTGGATCGTGGTCATTCTATTAAATGATTCTCTGCTCTATCTAAGCTATTCTTCTTTTTCCACCTATCCACTTCCCTCCTAGTCATCAATAAATCTCTGATTTTACGTCGTTTTTACTTTCCGAGTCTTTCACGCTTTGGATATATATTTTTTTTATCAAATCAAAATTAGAGTATTCAAATCAGTTTACTTCTCCTTTTTTTGACATAAGCCACCTTAAACAGTTTTTTAATAGACTGGTAGTATTCGCGCAGTTCAAGTTATCTTATCCTTTGGTCCAGTCAAATAATTTTTTAATTATTTCTATTTATTTGTGATTGTAAGCCAAATATTATATTCTCTCTAATTGTTTTTGAGAATCTGTTTGGGTCAACTGCTCAGTTAACCCAATTTACAGTTCTTCATATGATTTTAGTCTTCAAGACCTTGTCTACAATACAGTATTGGCTCATGCCATAGTTGATTATAATTTTTTCTTAACTTTTTGCCATCATAATGTCCATAACATTTTTTGTTAAAAATATTTTCTATCTTTTTTTTCAGCTCATTTCTCTTTTCTTTGATCTCTTCGCTCGCTCTTTTAGGCTTTATGAATTGGTCTATGCTCATGTTTATTCTCTTCATATTTTTCTGAACCAAGTTCCTTATTATTTCAGTGGTATTGGTTTCTTTTAACTAGGTAACATTCCTCAAAATTTTGTTGGGAATATTCCTCGGTGTTATAAACACGATTCATTTAGCTATAATTCCATCTTCTTGATTTCTTCTAGTTTAACGAATCGAGCAGCCACCAACGGAAGTATTTGTAAATTATTAGTGATCTTATCTGTGCCACCATTATCGTGTCGCTGAATGTACGGTTGTTGGGATTAGTTGGTTTTTAGTAGAATTCCGTTTTCTTTTTAATTTTAGTCCAAGTATTTTTTAGTAGATTTATGAATTAAGACATATGTTTAATCCTAAGTTCTTGGGCTCTTGGACTTTTTTAATCACTTCAATTTGAAATTCATTTCTGTAGTTTCTAGAGTCACTCAAAAATACTGTATTTTTCGTGTTTATTTTAAGTTGTGTGATTTCTCTATTTCCTTGAAGCATTCTATTACCCTTCTAAACTATTATTGGTCTTTAATGTTTACAAGGATGTCATCTGCAAATGCAATCAGTTTGCCTTGATTAATTAAAGATTAAAATTCTCTTTTAGGCCTATAGAGCATCTTATAGATATAGGTTGAATAACATGGGCGATAATTTGCATCCTTGTGGCACTCCCTGTTCTATTTTTATCTCCTATTCTTTAAATGTGATTTTGTTATTCGAGTATAGCATCTCAATGAGCTTGACTTTTTCTGCATCTTTCTGACAACCTATCCTTCCTGTCAGAATTGATATCAGTTTGTCTTTCCAGACTGAGTCATTAGCTTTTTATAAGTCTAGTAGAAGGTTCACCTCTCTTTACTTGCTCTTCCTCCTGGATTATTAGATGTGCTCGAGGAGTCTTATGAGGTTAATATGTGTACTCTTACTTTCTTTAAAACCATTTTTGTAGTTTCCTGTTTGTTGCAATCCACTCTTGTTTTCGTTTTTTTTGTTAATATTAACTTTTTCCACTATTTTTCCTATATGTGATTTTACTAAAATTGGTCTCGTGTTGCTAACTTCTGGGCATAAATCTTTCTGGTCTTTGCTAAAAAGGATCAACGTTAACTCCCTCTTTGATTTATTGTGGGATTTATCTATCGTTGAGTCATTGGGTAATTTTTTGAAAACTGTTTTATTTTTTAAGATTTGCTCAGGATTTTCCCATCAACCCATCTGGGCCTATTGCTTATTGAAGTTTCATTATCTTATACTTCGTTTGACGTATTTTTCCTCGCAGAATCTTTCTGCTTCTTATTCGTCCAACATCGTTATTTCCTTCTAAATTTCCAATGTTTCTTTGTTTTCTCTTCTATCTTTGAATAAAAGATTGCAGAACTCTCCGACTTTTCTCCTTGTATACTCCCTTGCCTCAATTCTTTCGTCTTTAATCGTCAGTCCTTTAATTAGTTGTGAGTCCTTCTAAATCTTCTTTAGTCTCTTCACTTTGTGGAAGAAATCTTTTAAATCGTTTTTTTCCAAGCACTATTCTTAGTCGTTGATTGCTTCTCTCCATTTGATCTTCATTTCATAAAATAAGTTGGCCTAGCTTGTCCCATTGTTTCTCATGAACCACTCTGGTAGTTGTTAATACCAATTTTTTCCCTTTTACTTGTTTTTATATTTTGCCTTTGAAGCATTTTTGTTTTGGATTGTCTAAGTCCTTTAGTGAAAGTTCTTTTCCTTCTTCGATAAATGTTCTCCAACATTACTTTCTGATGTCCTTTATTATAATTGTCCTCTATCAGTCTGTTAATTTGATGTCATCATTTTGGTAATTTTTTCTAAGAATCACTTGAAGTAGTTTGTGATTCGTAAGTCTTAGTTGACAAGTTTCCCATTCTACAATCTATGCATTTGTAAAAATCTGGTCAAGTTAGTTCCCTTTTGTATGAGTTTCCACTCCTTCCGAAATAGATTCTTTCAACCCTTCTTTGTTTAATCTTTTCCTAAGTTTTAAATTGGAAGTTTATGTCTCCCATCACAATTATTCTCTGTTTCTGGGATTTTTACTTTAGAGATTTAATCATAAAAATCAGTATGTTTTGTAGTCCTTATACTACTTCGTTCCAGTAAGGAGGGATATATACTATTATAAAGTGGAGTGGGAATCCCATCACGTTCAAGATATTCCATGCTATAAACTGTTTCAGAGTTTTAATGTTTACATTTCATACTTTCCACTGTTCAATACTAGCACTCCTCTATTCCTTGCTTGTTGGGTTTAAGCTATGTTTTTGTTGTTGATTCCAACTAGTCTTAGAGTCTTGTCTCTACAAGTCCTATGAAATCAGGGTTTTGCCTTCGATGTTCTTCATCAGTTGGTCTTGCTTTAGTTTCGAGTTTAGTCCTCTGACATTCTAAAGGTATAACTTTATTTCTACCGTCTTCGCAATACCTTGCCTTTTGTTACTTATGATTTGTTCTCTCCTCTTGGTTCACTATGTAACCGCAAATCTCTCATATCTTCTCACCCATCCTTCAACTTCTCTAACAGGTCAGTAGAATTCAAGCTGTCGGCTATTGTCAATCTTGGCCGAAAATTTGTTTATTTCTTTCCAATTGTTTTTTATAACATAACATAATAACATTCTAGTTTAGAAATGTAGAATTTTACGAATTTAATTTTTGAATTTTCAAAGTACTTTTCCAATGTTTACTATGAAAATGATATCTCTCCTTGACCAATATTTTACGAGTAGGTAGGTAGTTTTCTCCTCCCATTGGTTGATTACTTTTCTGGCTCCATTTTACCGCCTCATTAATTTAATTGCCTTTTTAATTCCTAAATATATTTTTAATATATTAATATATATAATTAAGATGTTACACAAATCCAAAAATCTAAAATAATTATAAATTATAATCTAATTTAACTTGGTATTTACCATATTTACGCTTGATTCTCTAGCTGTAATATGAGTGAGAAATATTGCTTATAATTTTGTATGAAGCAATTTGATTTGTGAAAAATAACAATATTATTGCCTTAGAATTCTTTGTGTTTTTTTGGAGTTAAAGCAAATACCTTTGAATTGGACTCACCCATATATGTATATATTTATAATGCCCAAATTAATTAATTAATAAATTGATGGGTTAAATTTATAACTAATCTCTCTATTTATGTTTACACATTATTATAGTTAAGTTCTTTAATTGACCTTATTAATTATATTCAAGATCTTTTTTTGTTGAAATAAACTAAAATTTATTTAAAGTTAGAAGATTATGATTAGAAATTGTAATAATAATGAAGCAGAAGGAGCTGATACTCAATATGATCTGTAAGTTTCAAAAAACATATAAAAAAAAGTTTATATTTTAATAATAGTATTCAGCTGGATATAAAAAGGCAAAGTTTACAAATTGAAAAACTAGATTAATTAAGAATTATAGATATTCCAGAGTCAGATAAAGAAGATTAAAAGACTGAAAAATTAAACAATAACAATGATGTTTATAACTTCTATTATTTAAGTTTTAAATACTAATATGTAATGCTTAAATTCATTTATAATTTAATTTCCAGATTTTAAAAATTTTTCTCTATTGCTAATAAATGTATCACAAATTAAAAATAACAATTATATCATAAGATTATATCTAAGCGAAATTAAAAAGAGTAGCATATATTAAATTACTTTTTATTTAAACCATAAATGCTATAGTTTATATCATTTATATTTTAAAAGCAAGTAAATAAAAATAAAACAATAAACTCCTAAAATAATATATTATTATCTCAAAATTAATTGATGTTCCATCACAATAATCTCAAAAATATTAAATTATATTCTCAGATTTGGAGGTTTGGGTAATTTATTTTTACCAAAATAATTAGGTTGAATATTTTATAATATTACCATAAACTGAGTAAGCTATTTAATTGAGAGAGAAACTAAAAATTATCAATGTCTATTAATTATTTATATTAGATTTTCATGAGAACCCACTATTTAATGAATACTAAAAATAAAAACTTTTTTGAATGAAGCGAGTTGAATTAATCGGTTATATATCAATGTTGTGAACTTTTGCTGATTTAGCAGATATTTTAATATTAAAAGTGGTTGGTTTATCTATTTAAATTCTTTTCATATAGACACATTTAATATGTTATCACTCACCGACCATCAAGTTTACAAGTTTGATATAATATAATATAATACAAGGATAGAACCGATTCATAAAATAATATTTTTAAATAAAAAATTTAATTTACATATCAATAAGTACATATAAACGATAGTAATAGTGACAATAAAATATCAAATAAAATTATGATAATAATAATAATAACCAAATCACATATAGACCTCAATAGATCTATATGTATGTTAAAAGGATTAGCCATTTTCGTGCCTTTTATAATCAGGAGGTTTCTGTCCTCAATTTCTTCTTCTTTTCTTTGATTTTTTCTTTTAGGTTTTCTGTTGTTTCATCTTCCTTTTCTTAGTCACAATTGTATTTTTTTTCTGGTTTTTGGATGACAACTTCATCCTCAATCATTCTGATCTTTGAAAGTGTCCTCATTTTGGTTTCATATATTTTAAATTGAAAAATATTAAGTTATATATATTTTTTAAAGGTAGAAGTAACTAGTTAAACTAGGTCTTTCTTAATGAATCCTGCGTGTTTGGTGAGAACTTTGAATTGGAAGGACACTGAGTTGAATATTCCGTCATAGCCTATTCCGACTGCTTATATTGCATACTTGCACATTTAATTGTTTTTTAGTATGATTGACAGGATTTGTTTGACTCCTCTAGTGCCAACATCATCTGTAGTCTTTTTCTTGGCATTTTTATCTGTATATTCGAAGTAAAATTTTTATAAGAGTGTGATGATGTTATTGTCTTCAAGTTTAGCGTTTGTTAATAAGGCACTTGCTATTTGATATATCTAGTTATGAAGTCCTTAGTAAGCTGTATTTATTTACAATACCAGCACTGATTCTATACTTTCGAATATATTTCCCCAAACTGCAATCGGGACTTTGTTGTCAAGTTATCTACTACTAAAGTAGATTTCCATTGAACCTCTGTTGTCTACAGCTTCGGACATTAGGTGATATCTCACTTAACATAGTAACAAGGTTGTTTTATTATTTATTAATAATAGTTTAGCAACTTTATAAATGAGTATCTTTAATAAATTGCTATTGAACATGTTGAGATTTTTCCTAGTCACTCTTTTTATCTACCCACCAGAACTGATCGGTATATTTTCTCTGACATTAATTGGAGGTTTCTGATCCTTCCAGTCCGAGTTCCTCTGCTTCTGAGTCTTCTGTAATATCTGTGGATTCTAAGAATCCTGATGAAGAGCCATCGCTTAAGTCTTCGATTCCAGTTTAGTAATCTTTCTGTCTTTTTCCATTGTTGATTAAAGGCTTTGTCAGGTTTACATTTGAATTCATAATTGTCTGAGCTAGATGGTGAAGGAGGTGGGAGTTCCTATTTAGTAATGGGGATAGTAGGTGGTAGTGGTGCGTAAGCAGATCTTTTATCTAGCTCTACCGTGTTGATTTGGACTGCTTAGACTGTTGTGGTTCTAACAGTAGTGGATTGGATTGTTCTCTTAATATTTTTGTTGTTAATTTAGACTGAGTACAGTAGCTGATAGAATAGTTCTAGAAAGTTTCTGGATATGTAGTATGATTATTATAATTTGGTACTCAACAGTGAGATATGATATCTCAGTTTTTAAGAGTCTACTAAACCATTTTGGATAATGGTTCTTACAACAAATAAGAGTTTTACCCACTGTGATTTGTCCCGATTCATCTCTATCTGTAATGAGAGTATAGATTTGTTGTGCTGTATCAAAGAAGTTTTGTGTTCTAGCACTCTATCTGATAAGTTCCTTTTTGTGAGTATTGAGGTTGGGCATTTCCTCTCTTTTTAATTTTATAAAAAATAAAATAAATAAAATTATCACTTTTCCTTAATATTTAGCGTCTTTAATACGTTGGTTATTGTTTTTTATCTTTCCTAGGCATTTGTGAAATCTTTTTTTTACTTCTCATTCAATCTATAAAACCCATTGAAATTAAAATTTGCTGAAAAATGTTTTTAAAATAGCATTATTAATCAAAGATCCGTATCTTCTAATCAAATATGTTATCATATTAGTAAATTATTAAAACAATTATATTATTGCTTTATTTTTATAACACAATTTATGATTATTTTGTTGAAAAACACAATGATGATATCTCAGTACAATTTTTTAATAAAATAAATTTATTTATAATCAAACTTTAACTTACCAAAATATTGAATTAAAGCATGGAGAAATGTGATCCTTGTCAAAAGATACTATTTATTATATAAAGTGTAAGTTAATCGAATAAGATAAAAATCAAAGTTGCAAATAGTATCTCTTAACTCGATTCATATAACAGATGATAACAGCAGTTGTAACTCATCTCGATCTTAGTCTCACAAATTATATTCACAACACACTAAACATCATTATCTGATTCTTTAGTTTAGCTTAAAAAATATGCCATCTATAGAAATGTTGAGTTAGGGAATGAGTCCAATAGCACCAAAAAAATCTAATTGTATACTTTGTTATTTATTAATCTTGAATACTTCTGGCTTTATAAAAGTATTTAGCCTAGTTTCCAAAAATAAGAAATTAAAATAATTCCTGCTGTTCAAATGATATCTTTAATATTATTATGGATACCTTGCAAAACTAACATGTTTAAATAAGATAAGATACATTTATCTTCCTCAAATTCAGTCAATATGATAAAAAACAAAAGTTATAAATTTGAAAATGGAAAGACTATTTAGAGAGCTTTATTTAGCAAGTTTAAAAGTCAGGAAGCCTTTTAAACTCTTTTATATAGATGACTATATTTAACTTATAACAAGTTACCAAATTATGGAATTATTTAAATAATTATAAAGCGGAAAATATTGTTAAAGAATTATTCTTAAATAAGATTTTCCTAATTTAATAGTTAATCAACGTACTTATTAATAAATTTAAAAACTTAAACGTAGTAAATATCCAGACATAAATTAATTGAAGAAATAATAGAAATGTACAAACTCCTTGTTCTTTCGACTTCTTATGCCAAAATGACCTGAATTAATTAAAGCCATTAGAAATTGTGGTAAAAGGTACTGTCATTAACTGCCAAAATTAATTTAAATCTATAAAAATTCAACAGGAGTTGCCTCATAAAAATTAAGCCTAGTTGTCATCGCTTTTTCACATAGAATAGTGAAAATGTGATACAGAAGAAAACAGAGAAGTTGTTCAAGTTAGACTTAGACTAAAGCTTAAATTTCTTTTGCTTTTTTTAAAACACAATAAACTAAGCAAGTCTACTCCCATGTTTTTACTATAACAATATCAAGCTTCAATATTAGACAAGCATCTATGCATATGGCAAAGTAAATTCTCAATGTTGAGTCGCTATCGTTTCAACAAAACTCTTCTACATTTTATTGTATGAATAAATCATACATCGTTATAAAATCACTATTGAAACATTTTTAAACAATTATAAAATGATTACTCATCAAAGAGATGTTAATTCAATATCAAAGTTCATTCATGATATATATGATGAAATTGGTAATTTAACATTAATAATTTATCATATTGAGTAAAAGGTTAAGATGAAGAAACGATGATGATAATTTATATAAATTTAGTAAGTTACATTTAATATATATCTAACATTTTTTAAAAACCAGACCTAGTCTGAGAGGAGCACCTAGCGATTTGAGTTGACAGTTCGCAAGGAGCAGATTGAAAACGAAATAGCCTTATAAATGGACTGATGGCTGAAGATACGAAGAACAATAATTGAATGGGAAAGCTGTTTGTATTTTTCTATTTTTATTATATTTAAAAAGTATTCAATCAAATCATAAATGAATTATTATAGTCATCTTTTTCCTACTTTTTTCATAATTTATCAGATCTATTATATTTATTATACGACATAATTAACAAAGCAAGTAACATAGATGAGCTTACAGCAGAGAATTCGGAGACTGAAATGAAAACAATAATAAGCAAATATAAGGTAGATAATTGGGGCATTAGCTCAACTATTTAAATATATGATCATTAACATCAGTAATATACTAGCATAGTCTTTTAGTATAATTAATACAAAATCAATATATTAACTATTTAACTAATTTATATATATATATATAATTGAAAATCAGAATAAGATCTTTCATTCTTCATAAATTACAATTTAAATATCTTTATCTTTTTGTATTAAATGTTTAGTTCAGTAACAGTTTTAATCAACTTAAATAGCCAATTCACAAAGTAACAGAAAGAAATAGACAGTATTGAATTCATTCTTGCTAATAAAGATATCAATAAAATTGATTAAAAAGATGATAAGCTATTATTCAATTTTAGACATTTTAAATAACTAAAAAAAGTGATATCATTATAATCTTACCACTAATCACCTTTTATCCTTCGTGAAATTCAATATAATATATTATACTACAAAGAACTCAAAGATGTTGAAGTTCTAAAGAAATACTTAAATAGATACGATTATAATTTCGCAAGAGCTATTTGGTTTAGTCTTTCTTAGGCATCCAAGGCACTCTCATAAACGACTATTTAATTACTATAGTGAGATAACAGCATAAAGCCAGCATGCTAATCGAGGACGAGGAGATTAAACTGGGAAATAAAGAGATTAATAGCAAGATTGCTTAAAGATTTATCAATATTCCCTTGCAAACAAAAACAGGTCAATGGTGTATATATTTCTATACGATTATGTAAAAATCATTTTATATATGTTAATGTAAATAAGATAAATTAAGTTACAAAAAAGAAAGAAAGAGAAAAGAATAAGCAATATATAAAATCACAAATGGTTGAAAAAAATATTGATTTAGAAGGCATGATTTCAATGAAACTTAAGCAATGAACATAAGTTTTATATGCTACTAAGTTTTATAATTATTATATAGATTTACAAATAAATTAAAATATTTAAATTGTAATTATTATTTCAAATAAATCATTTAAAAGAGGCATTTTTAATTAAGAATATTAAAAACAACGTATTTTCTAATTTAAAATAATTCTATAATTTTCGATTTTAATTTTTTGAAGTCCTATGATAATGTTTTGATAATCTATAAATGTCTGATTTCATAATTAATTTAATATATACTATTATATGATTAATTATAAATAAAAATAATGAATTATGCAATTTAAAAGATAATTTAAATATATTTATAAACATTAGCATTATAAATTATTATAAAGGAGTAAAACATAAAAATAATACAATTATTGTATATATTTGTTGCCTAAGAAGTGATCTAGAAAAAACAAAAACACCTAAAAACTAATTAAATAAGAAATATAACATTAAACATAAGAGGGTCTTAAACTACTATGGCATGTTGATTCATAGATAATAAAGAATTATAAGAAAATATAAATAAGGATGATATAAATTTAATTAATTACATTTATATTATTTTAATTTATTATTTGAGTATATATAAAATTTGATTAAAAGTAAATTTGTCGTAAAATATCATTAAATATTAAAAAATCGATATTTAATCAATTTAAAAAAGAGGAAATGAACTTTTACAATAACTCTAGTTAATTTATAAATTTATGTTTGATCAGCATAATTTAATTTTTTAGGTAATTTAGACTGAATAAAAATTAAGCTCTCCTATAAAAAAACATTTTTAAAAAAGAAAATACGAAGCGCTTAAGTCAATATTATAATGAGTAGTTTAATCACTCAAGAATTTTAAAACTCTTAAAAACATTTCAAATACGGCGATTCGCTTATTTTAAAATTATATGCAAAATTTTATAAAATAGTATAAAATATTATCGAAACCATAAAAATTGCCTTAAAAAAAATAAATTAATATTTAAAAATAAAGACAAATATAGTTAAAATAGTCAAAATCGCTATATTTGAACAGTTTTGAAAAGTTTTTCTTGAAAAATTCAACTTTTAAATTGAGGTCAATTCAAATTCCCAAATCTTCCTTTTTCTTCTTATCATTCTGTGGAGCCTTAGACAACTCATCCAGATGTAGAAAGCTCCAGTTCATAGTTTTTTTAACTCATCTTAAAGACTTGACATCTTTAAACATCAGCAGATTAGTCTTTTTAGTGATTCGAGGGCAAAGACCAAATTGAAAAGTGCTTGGCATGGAATTTTTCAACAATCAAATTTCCTCATAAAAGCTTCAATATTCTTTTTATGAATATTTAATCTCTTTAAAACTGTCCACATACTCCGATTTTGCCTTTTTTACATTATTTGTAACTTTTTATATAATAGCTAACATTTTTCAATTTTTGATTTAATTGCCATTTTTTATGGTTGTGACAAGTTTTCAACTCAAATATCGTAATATGTAGGGACGTTGACCATTTCTAGTTTCCCTGTAAATATTTATTATTTAAAAAAAAAATAATTAAAGGGATAACTCCATAACTAGTATTATATCCTTTTTTTTATTCTCTTCTTATAATTCTGTGAATCCCTGACTAAGGGCACTTTAGGGTCAATAAAGAAAATTACAACATATATAATATATGTATATTACAATTCTTTTTGGTCCAAATAATCACGTTAAAATATTAAAAAATATATTAATATATTTTTTCCTATTTTTTAATTTCCTTAGAATTATATATTTTTATTTCAATTTAACTAAGCGTAAAATAAGATAAAATCCATTGAGTCAACTTTATTAATTCAAGGTATGTAAAATATATATATTTTTACTTTGTAATATAATTCTTTGTATTTATATGAATGACTCGTTGGATTTTATATAATATAACGCTTAGTTAAATTAAAATACAATATAATATTCTCCGGCAATTAAACAAAATAGTGTAAAACAATCATATTTATATTATTTACTTATTTTTTAACTTTATCATTTAGATACGGATTTATATTTACCAATTATTAATGCTTTATTAATGTTCATTGACCCTTAATCGCACTTAGTCATAGATTTACAGAATTATAAGGAGTATAGAAAATGCAATATAATTTACTAGATTAGGAGTTGATTCCCCAGAAATTTTATTTTATAAATATAGATAAATTAATTAAAAATAATTCTCATTGAATTATCAAAATACTCGAATTTAGTAGATGCAGTTTTTATAATGTTTTAAATAGAATATTAGCACTAAATATTATCATCCACTTCAATTATTTGCCTTAATATTTTTGTATCCTTTTAATAACTGTAATTCTTTAAACTTTGATTACACTTATATTTCACTCTTTATTTATAATCTTTTATGAAAAAAAATTAACCTTTAAACATTCAACTACTGTTAATCAAACAATCATCAAGTTTAAATCCTTCAAATAATATCTGAGCTTTTCAGCTTAAGTAGGCAAGCATGAATAAGATCTGATATCGAAATGTTGCTATAGAACTACCATTCACACATATTGGTTCTACTTTAATTTTAAATCAAGACTTTCTTCGAGGCAATAATATCGCAAAACAATTATTTTAATAACAGTCTCGTTTATAATTTATCTGATATTTTTCATACATTTTCAGCAATTCTCATAGAAACATGTTGAATTAATTTTGAATAATTCTTTATAGATTTAGGTATATTCTTGGAGGATTTAGAACAATATTCTTTTTTTTACAAAAATATATTTTCCCTAAAAATTTAAACTAAAGATTAGGTATAAATCCATTTAAAACTATGAAATAGAAAATGATTTTTTTCTATTCATGAATAAAGGTAACTAGAGATGAAAAATAATTTTTTTAAAAAAAAGTTAATTAAAAACTGGGCAGAGATTATATCATCTGCCACTAATGTTATTTAGACATTGTTTATTTTATATTTAAATTTATTCATAAATAAGATATAGGGAAGTAAACATCTTCAATACTTGATGTTAAAAGTCTAAGCAACTCAAACTTTTTTTAGAGGTTTTAATCTTGATGAATAGTTAATGTTTTTGTTACATTTTATTTTTTAAGTGACAAATCAGAGTTGTTAATAATAATAATAATTATATCATATTGAGGTATCTTAAACCTCCGATCTTATATATGTGTTAATATTTAGGGGACAGACCCCTTCCTTGGAAATTTTCATTTCCTTTGTATACTGAGTCCTTTGGTCATCTTCTTCTTTTTCTCCTTTTCTTCTTTGATGTCTTTTCGTTTTGAATTTTTTCTTTTCCCCATTTCCTTCATCTTTTTTTTTGAGTAAGAATCTGGATGTTGTCTCAATGATCTTTGAATTTAAATTGGTACTCTATGTTTTTGACATTAATGAAAAATTTAAGTTCTTTCTATCGATTTGGTCCTTCATTCTTGTTGTTACTATTTGAATGAGGTCTGATTTGATGAAGTAATATGTTTTTAGAGTCATTTTATATGTAAATCACCTATGTTCAAGTGATTATAATAGCCTGAAGTGATAGTAATGCAGGATTTATAATTGGCTGCAGTTGTTTTAAGTAGACATATGTTTGAAAGTTTAATTAAATCTCTAGTTTCTCTAGTTGTGTCGTACATGGAACCCGATCCTGTTTTAATGAAATCGAGAAGCCTCACTTCGTCCATGGTTACTATTTACTTGAGAAGGTCCTTACAAAGGATTTTGTAGATACCAATGATAGCTAATGAAATAGTTTTAATTGGGCTATTCAATGTAGAATCAATGGCTGGATACAAGATTTTCTTATATAAAATCTGACTTGGGGTTAGGCTCTTATTATACTTTCCATTGTGTATATGTTAGATCTTACTAAATAATCTTAATAATTATGATAATAATAATAATTAATTCAATCTTGAGGGTTCAAAGACCCCCAACTATAATAATTATTCACGAAGGGACAAGCTCTTTTCAGTTCTCCTAGTAATCTTTCTGTAGTACTTATTGCATGTCATTACTGTCATGATGTGCTCGTGTGAGTAGAGCTTGGTGGATCAATGTTGCTTCAATACTTGGATTCTTACTAATAGATTTTTGTCATTCATAGTTCTTGAATTCAAATTCATTGAAGTCTTCCCAGTCTGAGTCGCTGTAGTTTATTACCTCTTCTTATTCTGTGTATTTATTGAGGTATATATGATAAATGTCTTTTGATGAGATTAGATTGAAGGTATCTCCATCAAAGTTTCTTATCTTTAGAACAGCGAAATCTCTTTCTCCTCCTTCAAAATTTTTTGTATCAGAAGGTTAGGGGAATTATTTTTTAAAGCTCAGCATTATATTCATTGCGTCTTTGTAAATCTCTGAGTATAATTCTTTTCTAGCTTTTTCTTGGATTGTGTCATCCTCTCCAACTAGAATAGCTTCAGATATGTTTTCCATTTGGGCATCCATGAAAACTCTATCCTTAGAGTTTAATAATCTCCTCATTGCCAACCTGTTAGTTAGAAATAGGTCTCTGTCTTCTTAGCTCATTAAGAGTCTGGTCTTAAACTAAATTCTCAATATGTATTTCTCGTAGATTTGAATGTTCGCGAGAATAGATTTACTATATTGAGTTAGGATGAGGTATAGTTGGTCTGGTTTTAGAGTTATACTTGGGAGCTTTAACTAGTCTCCTTACTTGGATATAGTCCATTTATTTTTCCTTGAACTCTTCAAGTTTTCCAATGGGTGGCTAAGGTTTGGGTTGAGTTGATTGTTAAGAAGATGATACTATTTATTATTAAATTGTATTAGTTTACTATTTAGTAGAAACATCATCCATAATAATATCCTATTAGGAAATTAATTAATTTCTGATCTGAGTTTGTTCTGTTGTTGATTTGAGATCAGTAGGTTTTTCTGATTATGTGCTATGACTTGACTATATTGATAAAACCTATTTTTAATCAATTTCTTATTAAATAGGGGTAGGTGTAATCTATTAAATTGGAATATTTAATAAACCATGGCCTTAGCCGTAGGTGAAGGCTTAACTCTTTTTTTTAAGTCGATTTTATTGAGAGTCTTTAGGCTGATTTGGAGATGCACATTGTGATGAGTAGGAGGTCAAGGACATCTGAATATCTGTTATCTGGGTGATCATCTAGAAATTCAATTAGGTCCTGGGTGGCTGTCTTTAGGTTTTGGTAGTAGTCCACTTGATCTTAGAAAGTGTGGAAGCTCATGAGCAAGAACCATGTCCTTTTAATGAATGATAAGACAGTAGTCTAATTCTCTCTCTAGAGTTTAGCAGCTTTCAGTAGGTTTGCTGATTGGATCGGAGGTCGATCATGTGTTCTTCTAGCTAGGTCTGGTAGAGCTGAGCTAGAGTGTAGATAAGTCTTTGTACTTGTCTTTGATCGTACATGTGACTGGGTGGATCCTTAATCAGTTTTATTTTTAAATATAAAATATTTGATTAATAATTATAATAATTATTCATTTTATTCAATAAAGTTTAATTAGGATTCATATTTAGTACTGAGCCTTAATTATTAAGGTTGCCTATTTATTACTAATTTAAACTCGTGACATATTTGGCGTCATTAATAAAACACGTGTTTTGACACGTGTCTGGAGCTAGGTAATCTATTATTGGCCAGGTATTATTGTCTGAGCTTTTTGAATAGTAGCTAGATTCTTCGAAGTAGTTATAGTCTTCTTTTTCATCAACTGAGCTCTTTATCTTCCTCATTGCCTGATATATGACTTTCTTTGTTTTTGTTTTTCTATTTGTTGTTTCAAAGGGAACTGTTAGAGTGGGTGAAGATGGTGCTTGGTTTGTCATAAATCCTCCAAAACCAACCTCGTTTTCTTGACTTAAATCGCTTTAAGAGTAGTTTGTTAAGTCTCTGAATTTGGGTTTTGGGTAAGCTTGTTAGGTATATTGAATTTATAATTTATTCATATTAATTTAAGCAGTTGTAGAAGCTGTTGTGTCCAGATGTGGACTATGTCACACGTGTTTTCCTCTAGGAGTTAGATTTTGTGAGTTGAATCTAGAACTCATTTGTAAGTTGGTAGCCTTTTATGATGGTGTTTCAAGCAGCGTAAGTTATTATTTCTACTATGTGTAGTCCCATTATTACTTATTTTATATTATAGCTGAATTATAAGTGTGCTAGATGATAGCTGAATTATAAGTGTGCTAGATGTATAAGATTCCAATTATCTATATCACTTTTATGACTTCTTTTTGTATTTTGCTCAGTATACTCATTCTATTCTGTGTTTTTCAATTTTATTTTTTATTATTTTATCAGAGTTAATTTACATTTTGGAAATATCATTATACTTAGAATCTGAAAATAGAGCTACTTATAGAATTTATCTAGCATATAACCATTAATGAAATAGTTTTCATAATTTATATTTACCTTTACTTTAAATAGATTCATTTGATATTTACTTTAATAATACAAAACTAATTATCAATAAAAATGCTTTATGCAAGAGACCTATACTTGATCTCGATAATGCAACAAGTTAATATCTTATAATCCTGTAGTCAAAGTGCTTCACATACTCAGAGACTTCTAGCTGTTACCGATTGATTAGAGATATATATTAATAGCAATTGTTACGTTATATCTTTTTTGACTTGTAAGTAAAGGAATAATAATTCTTTCAACATTATCTAATATTTATTATAATTTACCTTATTATTAAAAATACTTTTTCATACAGTTTTGTTTTATTTGAAGAATAAGAAGCCTTTGACTTTTGCTTTTATTATTGGATAAAAGTCTCTAATAGGTATTTAGAGTAGATGATTATGGCTAAGATTTCTTAATTATTTATATCAAATATTTCTACGTATATTTAACAAGAATGACTATTTATCAATTTCATAATTTTTAAATGATAGTGTTGATTGTTTGAATGAGTCATATTAAGTGAGATAATATATTTATATTATAGAAATTGAGAATTAACATTGTAAATGAATAAATTTATTTCTTTTATTGTAAAAATAATGCTTTAAGAAATACACATAAGACAGTGGTCATTATATTTATAATATTATTTATAATATTATAAGTATTTTAGGATGAAAGGGGATCTAGCCTTGGCAACTCAATTCTCTCGGTTAATAAAAAACCTTGTAAAAATAGCTAATACAAAGCGTTTAATAACAAAAATATAAATAGAAAAATCAGCATAAATCTATTCTGTAAAAGTATAACCGAAAAGTGAAACTAATTGAGAGAGGTTCTATCATATTTATTCATTTAAATTAACATAGTACTATCAAATTTAATCAAATATTTTTATCTTGAATTGTGTAGATCTCCTTTAATAATTATGAAAGAATTCCATTTTACTTTAAGATAGAATAGGACATAAGAGAAGCAAATACAAGGGCAAAGCATAACATATTTAATTAAGTATACATTATTTGTTAATAAATATTTTCAACATCAATGATTATAAACGTCTAATAAGTTTACTCTTCCTTTTTATTGATGAGCCTCTGATTCTTTTATTAAAATTTATATTTATTATTAGATTCATTTACTACTGAAATTTTACATTCTAAATTATGTTTTTATTGTTGTAACTGTTAAGGAAACTAGAGCAGATGGGTTGTTATTGAATAAGCAGTAGAAGCAGAAGGTTATGATTATCTTAAGTTTGCCATGTATATTTCAATATTGTTAAACTTAAATGACAGAATTATTAATTTATTTATTTATTTATGGTGGAAAAAGCAAATGATGAGTATGTTTTTGAAACAAAATTAAATACCTTGCCTTAAATTATATAAGATTCGTAAATAGACTGGTTATAATATTTTATCTTCAAGAATAAATATAATATATATCACCTTTGATGGCATTGTTCAAAGTAAAGATTTATTATAGTAGTTTTTAATATCATTATTTAATTCCAGTATTTCCAAATTTATTTCAGTTAGGTACCTTAGATCTGAGATAAACAAGTATTAAATATTTTTTAATAATCAAAATACCTTTCACAGGTAGTCTTTGTTCATTTCTAACTTATTGTATTGGGCTTGAAAACTATTTTTCCAATGTTGAGAGCATAGGTAGTGGAATGGTATTGTCAATATATTTCATTTGCTGTTATATTAAATTTTAACGGGAATTAAGTGCTTCAATAGACACTGATATAAAACTTATTAAACACTTATTTTATAATTTAATGTTCACATGTTTTCAATTTAATGATATTGTTATAATATTGTATTCACTTTTATAATTAATTCATCTCACAAAATTCCTTTGAAAAGTTATAATTAAATTAAATTTAGAAAAGAGTTAAGCTTTCTCATATTCTAATCAAACTGAGAAAAAATGAATACCTCAAATTTACTCTTGATTTTGCATTTACTTTATTGTTTTTAATACTACAAACGAACTAGCAAGTTGTTAATTAAGAGAATATAGTTTGATTTATTTGTTTGATAAAAGAATTTTAAGAATATTTAAAAGAAAAATTAATAAAAACCAGCTAAGTTAAATTAGTTTTGATATTACCGATAAGTTCTTAAACATTATAAAAAAAGGATCTTAATAACTTCAGCGGTAACAACTGATATCCTACATCATGCAGTAGCATGAAATTTTCAATAATTTGCCATGATTTTAAATTTATCTGAATGATGGCACAACAGCTTTAGAAGACGAGAGGATACCTGCCAATAAAACGATTAAAGGTGATTGTCTTCAGATTTTCATAGTTACTATATCTAAAGCGTACATACCGTTGTCTTAGTCTACGCAGCACCAGGCTACAACCCAACCTCCAAATGCGGAAATGAGACTTTGATAAATAATGTGAACGACTCATGTATCAATTGTTGAGGAGAATCATGTACATACCAGTTGATGAGGCTAGTGAATAGGGACTCATTTATTATCAAAATCGAAGTAAAATTTGTAGATTGATTAAATTAATAAATTTTATTAAATTATTTATATGGGAAAAAATTTGATCTATATACTACATATGCAAATCTTATTTGCTTATTGAGATTTCGACAAAAATTTTACAGTAAACAAAGTAAAGTATATGCTTCAATTAAAGAAATTTCAAATACATTATACCTTTCAGAAAAAATAGTAAAATAAAAATTTAAGCGATAAACTGAAAATATTGAAGGCTCAAAGGATAAAATCATTCTACATAGAATGACTTATGAGCAACTTAACTATTTACTATCAGAAAAAACTTTGAGAGAATAAATGCTTTTATCAATTGAATAAAGAGCTAAAATTTTTCATCGAAATTTCCCAGAAATAAAAATATCTACTTCAAGCTTGTATAAGCTTTATAAAAAAATGGAATTAAATATAAGTCAACTTGAACGGAATACAATTTAACCGAATATAAAAAATTATAAATTCAACAAGACTTATCTAGGGTTTTTGAGGAATTAAATAAATTATAGAAAATGTGGAAAATATAGTATATCTAGATGAAACAATTTTTAAACCCCACTCAATAAATTACAAATCATGGGCTCATAAATACAGTAACTTGGCACTTAAAAAAGGGGGTGTTAACCTTGATACCTTGGCAGCAGTTGTAATAATTAGTTCATAATTTGGATTAGAAGGCTTTAGAATAAAAGCAAAGTCAATTTTGACAGATGACTTACTTGCGGTTCTATAAGATTTAGACTTAAGATATAAAGGGAAAAACTTGACAATATTTCTAGACAATCTAAGGGCTCATCACTCAAAACTATTGAAGCAAACTGTTGAAGAAAATGGATGGAAGCTATTATTCAATGCGGCATATTCATCCAAGTACAACTGCATTGAAAATATTTTTTCAAGAGTAAAATAGCTATATAAAAAAGACATTATACAACTTTAATTCAAACTATCAAACAATAAACACTTCTAAATTGTTTAGGACTCAATTCTCAAAATAAAAATAAGTGACTGTATAAAAAGTGAAAACTTTTGTTTTAATTAACTTAAGATATAAAGTTGATAATAATTTTATTATTTTATGTTAACATAAATTTTTATTATATTTAAGTCTTAATTAAATCAGTACAATTAAAGCCTTTTGCCTGGTGGGCTTTTCATTATTTTGTTTTCATCTCTGAATTACATATTTTATTATGTCTGCTAAAATTAGTTGCCTTGTTTCTATTCCTCTTCATAGCCAGAAATTTCGTATCTTTTTCTTTTCTTAGGTTGCTTCCTGCCTAATGACTTTTGTTTAAGTAATGATAGCGCTTTGCCCTTGCGTTCTATATAGACATAAATATTTATGTACGCTTACTCGAGAAATGTGGAATAGATTAGATTTCCTTTAAGAATTCTTAACTAATCTCTATGGTCTCCCCTAATTATTCTTCGTCTGTAGGTTAATTTCTTTGAGTTTACTAAGACATAACTATTTATGTCAACCATTCATTTTTGAGTGTTCCTAAGACCCCATAGAAGAAATGCTTGTCAGGGATGTCCTTAGGAGCATCATAACCTCCAAGGTATCTATTTACCACTTAATCGTCCTTGACATAATTAAATATGTTCAGGACCCCTAGTTCTGGATAGTTAGGTACATTTACATAAATTACGTCTGCTGATTTTAATAGCTCTTTTCTAGAAGCTAGCACATCTTTTATGAATCTCATGCTAGTTTTCTTATAGCTAGGTAAATGATAACCAGCTATATTTGTTAATACTTAAATATTTACGTGAATATTTTAGGTGATTGTACCAGTCAGATTTTGTGTTCAAGCTCCCATCTAAAGTTCTGCTATTTATGTTCGTGATATTTCCCTAGTTTGCCTCTCGATTTTAATTTATGTTCATGTTATTTAATAACTATTATCTAAAAGCTTCCTAACTAAATAATAGGTTTTAATAGCTTTAAATTGTATTGGATTATTTATGTATATTAACATAAATTAAAAATTGTATTGGTTAAATTTATGTATGTTGACCTAAATTAATATTAGCATAATTAAGGCGCTAGGCGCTCAATTCATTGTATATTAATCATATAAACTAATTGATTGTTAAAATGATAAAATAGTAGTCAAAAAGCTTAAAAATTAATTTATGTATAATCACCTAAATAAAATAAAATTTATGTCAACTTACATAAATTATTAGGAACCTTTCAATTTTATTACAGGAATCTTTCAACAATATTATATATAATTTGCGACGTTCTCTTAGGAACCTTTCTATATCTTTTCAAATCTTTCAAATTATTTTTCATTTATGTTCATGGACATAAATTTTTCACAAAATTTTCCCCAAGTCCTGATTTGATAATTTAATGTTAATATTTAATACCCCTATTTTTATATACTTAAATAAATTGTGTTAAATATGAGAACACTTTCCTCTTCACTCTCTTCAAATATAGATTCAAGTGAAGATTCCTAACATAAAAATGAGTCGTCAAATAAGAGTAGTCATGTATCAAATAATGAGGAGCAAATTATGAATCAATAAACAATTGTAAACAAAAGGATTCTAGATATAATTAATTCTATATCAGATGGTAAGCTAGAAGAACTGCATGAGCCAGCAACAAATCCAAAAAACCCACTAATCTTTATGAATGCTTGTTATGTAAAAATATTTACACTGGAATCGAATTAAAATGACACTAAAACACTCATAATCGAAATAATGGAAAATTTATTTAACTTAAGAAAGGAGGACTTTATAGATGTTAAGTATGCATACAAAATAACGAGTTAAAAGCTTACAAGACAAAAGAGCTGCTGTTGACGCACTTAAATTCTCATGAGTTAGATGATCTATAATAAAACGGATATCCTTAAATTGTAATATAAATATATATTAACTATTTAGGTGATGAAATAAATAGAGAGAAATTAAAAAAGGATAAAGCATGATTAAAATCTTCAAAACGATGGTATCTAGAATTCTTGCAATCTTAAGAGTGCGACTTGTCTAAAGACTAATCACAAATTTTGATAAATCAAAATGAAGATTCTAGTGTTCAATATATAGACACAGTAATTGCCTTTCCTAAATAAGTAATAAGTCATACTTATGAGAATGCAAGGTTAAGCTTTACAGTAAATCTAAACCATTTTATTAAGAATGAAGTTTAAATGATACTTTAACTTTCTAAAGATTAATAAATTCTAACAAATGATGAGGTAGCCTTTAATTAGGCTAAAGGAAGATAAACCGATTACAGTTTTGAAGAAATTAATCTAAACTTTAACATAGTCACACGACTTTGGGCTGAGTTCAAAATTTTATCCTTTTAAGAAATGTGAAAGAAGCTTCAAGTTAGGATTGATTAGTTGTAATTACTTATGACGAAAAAGTACTCAAATTGAAAAAACTTGATTGGAAGTAGTCTTTGGGCTAATTTATTTTTCAAGAAAACAGGAGGATTGTTTTAAAGTACTTATTCACACTATAGAGCTGTTTAAGAGTTGCATTCAGCTGGAATCGTTCATAGATATTTATCTCCAAAAACCATAAAAGTCAAAGATGATGAAAATATGAAAGTTTTGATAACAAATTATTCGTACTCAACTTATAAAAATGTAAAGTTGGATGTTTCTTAAATGCCTATGACGATTTATCAAGATTAACTAAATCATGATGACATAGAAAATGGGGACTATAGATAAGATATATATTCTATTTTGATTATTCTTGTCCAGATACTAGCAGGGAAGAAATTT
>ARYC01004503.1:0-25547 GCA_000711775.1 Oxytricha trifallax | reverse complement strand
CTGTTATTAAAAATAGAAATTAATAATAGAAAATAAATGGCAAACAAGTGTCTGGGAGACAGAGAGGTTTAGAAAGGTATTAATGAAATTCCTATACAAACTGAAGAAGCTGAAGTCTATTTTTGTGAGCTGTGTGAGAGAGATTTTGCTCATAAATTAAGCTGGTACAGACAAAAGAAAGAGCATAGAGAAGCCAAGGCCATTGTATACTTAAAGCATGATAAAATAGATGGAAAGTATGACTGCTTTGAGTGCCATAAGCAATACACTCATACAAGAGACTTGAAGAGGCATCTATTAAAAGCTCACAAGAAAGATATAGAAGTTGATAATCATGAAGTTGAGCTGAAGCTATTCAACAAAAGAAAAGCGAGGGAATATTCGTAGTGCCTGAATAAGCAAGAGAGTTAGAGTACGTTAGGAAGGCACGCAACCAACTGACCTCTGAAATAACAAGAATTATGATCAATATTCAATACAAGAAAATACCGGTTCTTGCTTAGATTGACTTAGATACTTCTCTTTAAAGTTATCTTATATTAGAAGACTCCTTTGATAAGAAAGTTATCAATGATCATCAGTATGCATACAAGGTGTATCCCTTCAACTATCTCTTAAGTGATGATAAATATTAGATGGAGTTTACAAATGAGTATCAAGTATTCACTCAAGCAAATTAAAAGAGTGTAGTTACTTAATCAGGCTAGATGCTGTTCTCCTTGCCAAGGATCATGTTGCTTTCAGACTTCACTCTATGAAATGACCCTTAGAGATTTCATAACAGATCAAAGGGATCATAAGTAACTTGGATAAATAGCGACTCGGACCGTATAAGGTATTAAAGAGCTTCATAAGTTAGGTTTTGTTCACAGAGATTTGAAGCCAGAAAATATAATGATAAACTTCTCACCTGTAATAGTAGCAATAATCGATTTCAACAGAGCCTAAAGAGTGGAAGTATCAAGGCTTGGAACTGTAATGGGAACGCAAGGGTACTATCCAAAAGATAAGACTGGAGAGATGGAGACTTTTAGTGGGATGTGTTGGCTTTAGCAGCAATAATAATAGAGTGCGATATGCCTCGTAATGAATACTACTCTACAAGATGCGAGAAGGATGCTAATCAAAATCATGCAATTTATTGACAAAACAATAGTATCTCAATCAATGAAACAAATGGCAGAGTCAATAATAATTCAACCAAACTCAAGATCAGACATATCAATAGAGTAGATAGAGTTGTGGTTAAGTAATATAAACTTCAGACCTCTCCCACATTATCGTAAGTGCATTTTGAGTGATTAAATTAAATACATTTACTATAAATTTCACATTAAAACCTATTAATAACCCCAACCCCTAACAAATTCCCTACAAATCAAAGCACTTATAAACCTCACTAAGGGGTTTTGGGGTTTTGAATACATTGAAATCAAAATGAGCAGAAAACTTATTGTTGAGTAGAACAAAGTAATGTATGAGTTCCATGTCTTCTTGCTGCAATAAGAAAATCAAGAATACAAACTACAAAAATCTTACCCAGATTTTGTTGAGCTTGAATCCTATGTAATCGATATCATAAATCATTATAGTTCTAAAAAGAGCAAAGTTCCACTTCTCTCAAAGATGTAATGGAACGGTACTAAGCAATTATTGTCCAAATAGAATGGCTAATATGACTAGTAAATCATGAATTCTGATAAAATGTTTCTTAAAAGGATAGATGATTTGGAAAAGTTTCTGAAAAACTTAATTTAAAAATATGAATTCTGGACACCAGAAGTTTTCGAATTCTTAAAAATTCCAGTTTAGTATTAACTATACTTGCAAAAAGAGAAAGCTTTAGCAATGAGTAAAGTGAGTTATAATTATTGTGTATTATAAGATTTATAGAATTATTTTTAATAAGTTCGCAAATCAAGCTATATCAGGCCATCTAAAGTAGGAAGTCAAGATATTGAAAATTAAGATAGCTACCAATCTTATGAATCCTAAATTGATGTTGACAATTATACCCTAATTGATGACTACATTAAATTTTTTAATTCATTAATTAATTAATTTAGTAAAAAATTGCATATAATTAAAACATTAAACCCAGGTAGAGCAACGCTTAATTAGAAAAATAAGAGGAAATATTATCGAAGTAACCTTTCAAAGTTACTATTTAAGACTGGAAGCGTGTACATTCTCAAGGAGAGGAAGATTATGTAGTTTATCTTATAAATATTGACTACACAGAAGGTCAAGGCAAGACTTGGTAGATATAAAAAAGGTTCTCAGATTTCAAAGAGCTCGATTAGTATTTACAAAAGGCTTAAGTTTCTAGTTCAAATGAAATCCCCTCGCTTCCTCCAAGAATAATGAAACAAGACAATGCTTAAGTAGAGCAAAGGAAATTATTACTTTAAACTTACATGAGAAAAATCATGCAATTGGAGGAAATGCCGTATATTATAATGGATTTCATTGAGTTCAACGATTATTCAAGCATGAATGTAAGAAGTTCAGTTATAGAAACTTTAAAGGACGTAAAGCAAGCAACTGTTTCTATTGATACTAGTGAAGTCATAATTATAGATGAAAAGCCAAAAACTATTTACACATTAAAAGTTAAATATCAAGACTAAAACTAATAGAAATCCTTCACTATAAAGAAAAGGTTTAAGGATTTCTAAAACTTCCATGTTTTTATTTAAGGAACTTTCTCAAATGATCAAGACTATTTTTAACTTTTACCTTAATTACCTTAGAAGTTCTAGAAAGATGGTAATTTGCAAACTGAGTAAGAGCTATAGAAGCGTCTTGAAGCCTATCTTAATCAAATCCTAATTCAACCAGAATTCAATAACTTAATATGCATAAAGACATTCCTTTCGCCTAATTATAGCTAACAAGCTGATTATTAATAGTCACAAGATAATTAGATCAGAACTGATTCGATGTCAAGTCCACTACCAAGTCCTATGCAAAATAGAAGCGTTATTGGTCTTATCAATAATAGTATAATTGGTGACGAGCAAGGGGACTATCCTTTCTAAACTCATTCCACCTTCAAAGTAAGCTCTTTATATGATTTATATGTTTCATAGGGTATCTAGAGACTTGAGACATAAGAAAAAATGAGTGATTCAGATGAGGAAGAAAGCCCTTTTAGATTTTGATAAATTCATATATTAATATTAATCTATTAGTTTCCTAAACAATGACTTCTACTAAAATGTCAAATTACGGCTCATTAGAGGGAAATTATAAGATTAAATGTATAAAAGGATTAATTTTAATGAAAGCATTTTAAAATGTCTTGATTGTGAGTAAAACAACTCGACTAGAACGCCTAATAAGATAGGGGATACACTTTACTCCCTATATTGAACAGTTCTACAAAAAGGATTGGTATGTTTAATATATTATTATGATGCACATTTTCTATAGGGAGACTGCAAATGACATCCATCACTAAGTTATCGAATCATTTTATAAATGGGTACAAAAAATGGGAATGAATGCAGTCATAAAAAAGGAAAACGATTTGCAAGTAGAAGACATACACGATAAGGATCTGTGCATATCTATTGGTAAAATCAGAATCTATATTAATCTTATATGCAGGTGGGGATAGTACATATTTAAAGGCAGCAGGCATTATTGAAGATTCAACGAAACCACTTTTAGGTATTAATAGTGATCCAACCAGAAGAACTGGTGCTCTATGCAATCAAGAATATTATATAAAATACTTCGGATTTAATCCAATCATATTTTTTGAATGAGTCACTTAATTTTAATGAGAGAGAAAAGCAAATTCCAAAAATTATAGAGCAATTGCAGACTGGTGATTATACTACTTTTCTGAGAAGTAGAGCTCTATTCAACTTTGAGAATCCAGTGTCTGGTGTATCAACTACTAGATTATGTTTAAATGAGGTGTTTGCAGCTGAGAAGGATGTATCTTGCACAAGCATGTATAGAATAAGTGTAGATGGGCGAGATATGGGTAAATTTAAAAGCAGTGGAATAATTATTGGAACTGGCACTTTCATTTATTTTATCAAAAATTAAATTTAATAAAGAATTCAAAGCACTGGTTCATCAGGTTGGTTGTATTCAGCTCGCTAGATAACCCAGATGGATGTATCTACAATTAACGACATAATTGGGAATTAATAGTCAGATGCTGCGCTTAGTAATAACTTATCAGGACTCATGAGTAGCTCAAATTAAAATTTCACTTATATTTTTTAGCAATTATAAATAATTAGTTAGAATTTTAAATAGGAAAATAAATAATTTATATTTACTAGTCTTTCTATTTAACTAACCTCTCTCTTAAAACTTCAAATATTTAGGATATTTTGCTTTTCTACAATTTTAACTTTATTTTGTATCCGAATAATTAGGGAATTATTTGAAAATACAAGATATATAATTTGTAACAAACAGCTTACAGATTCATCAAAAATATTTTTATTTATAAACTATATATTTAATTTATTAAATCAATTATCAAATTTTTTAATATTCAAATTGTAGTGATAAAATAAAAAAACTATATTATTCATTTATATTCATCATATTTTTCAAATAAAGTGAATTGTTTTAAATAATAAATTAGTAATAATCAAAAATGAAAATGATCAGACGCAGAAGTTGACTGTGCACTCACATTAAATGTAAGTTACAAAAAACATATCTAAAAATTTTATTTTTTAGAGTACCTCCTCAGTGAGACGTGTGACGACGAAAGACAAAGACTTCGCAGAGCTGCTTGAAAAACAGGATATGGTGTTTACAAATTGAAAGATGGAAGAATTTACAAAGGAAATTATAAAGATGATGAAACGTTTTTTAGATATACATTTTCTATTACTACATTTACTATTACTATTATTACTAATTTATTATTTAAAACAATTCACTTTATTTAGAAAATTTCATGATTTTAGAAAGTTTTTAATCAATTATTCATAAATATTCTATATTTATTATAAGATATTAAAAGTGGGGCAAAAGTAAAAATTTTTTTCTACTTTTGCCCCACTTTAGTTAAACATCTTTTATATTTACAAACTTATAATTATTGTTTTTTTAATTTAACATTGTTAAATCATAGAAATTAAAGTAAGAATGTATTGAAATATAAATTGAATTATTTAAAATGAATACACTTCTCATAATTCTGATCATCATTAATATAAAATTCAATTTCTAAATTTAAACATCTTAGCTATATAAATATTTGATTATTCATGATTCAAGATAAGAATAATAAGAAGAACAGAAATTATAGAAAATTAACTTTCAATTTTTGTAAAAATTACTAACCCTATAACTATTCATTTTAAATTTAATTTATTTTTACTTTAATTATCAATAAGCATAACTACAAATAATAAAAAAATTGTAATATAAGAATGATTTTAAGTCTAAATACTCATATATATATATATATATATATATATTACTAATTTTATTCATTTTTACTTGTACTCAGTAATATTAATACTTTAGCTTTTAACATTATTTATGATTAATTTTTATATAAGTATGATTCATGAGTTGTATATATTTCTACAATCTTTTTATAGAAAATATTTTTGATAAATAGGAACCAAATATCAATCAAATAATATATTATAGCAACGGTTTGTAAATTATGTTAAAAAACTTTCAAAAATTTAAACAAAAATTAAATTTAATGCATTTTATTAAATTAAAATAATTATTTCTATTATGTATAATTATAATTCAAATGTATTTCCATATGATTAAGATGAATTGTACTATTTCGTAAGAGAAGGATATGTATTTGATCCAGCTTCTTATGCCTGGCGTGCTGAAGGATTTTGCAAATAAATCAAAGTAATTAGCGAGATAATCAAAATATAAATTACTTACTATTTATTGAGATTTATTAAATAATTTAATATATTTCTGTGAATAGATGGGAGTGTATAAATTGATGGGTATTGGAAAATGGACATTGGCATTGGTGATGTATTCACAGTCACAGCATGCCCTAATTAAAAATTGAAGTGTCTCATTCTAAACAATTACAACAATTTTATTAAATTGTTGACTAATATCAATATTAATATTATTTTATAAACTAAATTTACAAATCAATTTAAATGATTTAATTGTGGGAAATGTTAGAAGAAAAAAATAATAAACACATACTTCAATTTATATTTAGATTTAAGGTATAATTATAATAAATAAAAAAAAAATACTATAATTTTTGCAGCTGCTGCTCCTTTTTATTTTAATACTTTAGGTAATAAAAAATTATAACTATTATTGAAAGTAATCCAATAAATTGTCTATATTCATTATCATAATTGCCAAAATAAACTAAATTTCTGTAAATGCAAAATCTTCGGAAGGATAATGATAAAGAAGATATCCAAAAAGATATATTCAAAAAATTAAGGTGTTAGATTTCTAATATATCTCTATTAATTACTTAATTTTGATTTAGGCAAAAATATCCTAAAAAGGTACCGACGTTATTAAATGTATAAATTATATTAATTTATAAATAATAATCTCCTAAAATTGTATATGATAAGAAGACATTTAAAGTTTGTAGGTGTATATTTGAAATTGATCCCATAGCATGAATATATAATGTAACTTTGTTAATTAAATAAAGATGTCTAAATAAAGTTTATTAACAGTAGTTATCTTTTCTTTTACAAGTGAGAATTAAAGACAATATTTGCTCACTTTTTTTTCTCTGCGGCTTTTGCCTCTTTCTCTGCTTCCTTCTTTTCGTTCATTAAGTACTTGGCAGAGAGAGCGACTGTGGGAATCTTTTTAACTGATGGTTTCTTGACTGCTCCACCAATTTCCTTCTTCTTCTCGTTCATGAGAGTGCTGGTCATCTTCTTCTTTTGCTCTTGAATAGCATAATTAGCCTCCTGCAAAGCGTTCTTTCTCTACATATAGAGATTGGTTTGAGTGAGACCCACTACTGATCTGAATCTCTAATGATGATATTGCTTGTGCAAATACATGCCATGGGGAAGCATCTTTTCGATATCGCCGATCTTAATAGAGAAACTTGGGGATAAATCTTGGCAGTCTACATCAATTCTTGCTGGGTAAGTATCGGTGTAGCACCATACATATAATTCTTTCACGTAGAAGTGGAATAAAGCACCAGCTTGGAAATGCAGGGACTTGTCTTCTTACACTGGATAGAGATTCATTTTCAATAAGTTTGGTCTTCCAACTATTAATTCATACCACATGAATGAACAGATAGAAATAATTTAGGTATGCATTAAACTATATATCTCTAGAGTGATAAGAAGTATGGATCGTTGCTCTTAACATGTCTATCAACTTTGCTCAAAGTGACTCTGATTTCATCTCCTTCATGCTTAACATAGAATGGATGCACTTCATAATGATCAGATCTAGTTATTAGATGTGGAACACTCAATAAAATATTAATCCACTATAACATAAATTAGATTAATTACGATTAGATATTTATCAACGATATGAGTTATTTTATCTAATTAAGATTTAAAGTAAAATTTATTTATTTCACTAAATAATGAACCTTAATAAAAATAGGTCAAATCTAAAAATAATGACTTTCCAAAATAATATATTGTTTTAAGTTTTTACTCCAAGGGAACACGAGATCTAAATCTTTGAATTCATCTCTTCCTTCAATGACACCTATATAAAATATTGAATAAACTTTTAGTATTTGATTTGAAATTACCAGCAACAAGTTTTTAGGGGAGAAGCTTTTCTATAGTATCTTCAGGCTGTCTTTCTCTAACTGTATTAATATATTTCTTAGCTTCAGGTAGAACTCCTTCTCTTAAGTATTGCATCTGAATATAATACATAATTGATGATTAAGATTTAATATATTATTAACTTGGAATAGTAATCTCTGAGTTTCTTGGCAAAAACATCAATTCTTGATTCAAGTTTTGGCACTAAATGATCTCTGTGAACTCCAGTTACCATATTTTCTCCGGCTGGAGCTCCCATTGGAAACTCAGTACCTGCCTCAATCAATCTCTGCATTGGAGTTTTCTTTACAACTACTGGCACGTAAGGGGCTCTGTATTATATATTTTAAATTAAATTATGATAATTTAAATGGGCAGCAGATGCGGGACCACCTTTTCCACCAGCAGCAGGCTTTGGTGGGGCAAAGAATCTAGCTGAAATGTAGACAAGGTTCTTATTTAATTTCATTTTTAAGGCACAAATTAATTATATAATTAAGAGCTAATTAATTAAACAATCAATACATAACAATAGTTTACTTTCAGACTATCTCTTCATTTGCAATATGATTTAATGCTTTTTCACTTATGTTTGTGGATTAAATCTATTATTTACAGCAATTTTGATTCATCTTCTGCTGTCTCTTGACTTGCACTCTGCTTTAGTATTAAATAGAGCTCACCTACAGTTTCTGGTAGCTGATTTGCAATGTGTAATTTATCAGATTTTGAGAGATTTGGCAGAAGCTAATCCAAAGATTTCAATATAAAGTAAGTAAAAAAACTATATTTAAAAACTATTAAACTATAGTGTGATTAAGTTCTATTTATTCTTGCATATTAATTTGTTATCTTTTAAGTAACTCAGCCATGCTAATATTTAAGATTAATTTAATCAATAATTATTGCTAAGCATGTAACGATTTTTTATTACCAAATAATTCAATAATATTAAAAAGATATTCTTTAGGAGGTATCTTGTTTTTTAATAATTAAAAATAAAAAGGCTATTTTTGAGGAAGAAAAGAAGAACTAATATCTATAGATTTAGTTTTATTCATATTGGCAAAGTACAATTATATTAAAATTCAACTTCCTTTTAAATAAATAGATCGATCTTATTTTGATAATTTAGAAATTTTTTTATTTTTTATCATAATTAAATATATTTCTAGATTAAATTTTGCATGCTTTTTCATGAATATTCTTTATTTCTTCATTGGTGTCAGCATTGACTGGAGCTGTATCTATTTCTGAAATATGTTATGGATTTTATTGAGATAAAATGTCAAACACCTCCTAATTTGTAATCACTCTTCTTTCCTTGCTAAATTCAAAATATTAATTCCAATATTTGTGCTTACATGTTCATTGTTTTAGGTATTATATTTTTATATTTATTTTAGGTATTATAATTCGATTTATAATTAATTCAACTAATCAAGTTAATATATTCTACAAAAAATATAAAGAAAACTTATTGTAAATAAATGATATTTTCAGTAATTTATTTAGTGTTTTGGTTGTATTTGTGTAAGATTTAAAGTATTGCTTTCAAAAGTATTGATTCAAACGTTGACAGGGAGCTTTGAATTTCTTCTGATAAAGTTTCTGACTTCAGTCTCTACCTTCTCTAAGTCTCTGTCTTGCATAAATTCAAACAATAAATTACAAATTATAACTGTTATATATTTTAGAGTTTAGCAAGCTTGGTCTTGGTCTGCTTGGTGTCTGGTGAAACAGCTTCATCCTCATAGTATGCTTATGAAACATCAACTTATTCGTCATACTTGGCAGCTTGGGTTATCTAACTCACGTAGACTGGTTGATTCTTAGTGTTCAGTAGTTGAATCTTTTCTTAGAGCATCAAATCTTTGATGACTCTTTCAACACCCTTGTCCTAAAGAGCCTAATTGATGTTGAAACCATATTAGAGACCAATTCTCTCCTTCAGTTTTTCCTCAATTTTAGCTGTTATCTTTTGAATGATCATTAAGTGTGGTCTCTTGGTCACCTTAGATGTTTCAAATTATTAATATTCCAAACAATATCGATTTAAATTCACAAAGATAATTCTTAATTTATGTGATCTCGACCTTTGGTCTTCTCTTTGGGGACTGTTCATCTTATTTGAACTTGTGCTTAGTGATATCTTAGTTGAGTACTTGCTCATAGAACTTAAGTGGATTTTTCTCAGCTATTTTGTAATTGAGTTCACCTCCATGTGGTTCGATGATGTAACTCTTGCCTGGTGAAGAGCAGTAAGTTAAAGAGTATTCTCCTCTTTGAATGTTACCTGCCATGACCTTTTTGTGATCACTGGTACTATTCTTTAATTGAATAAGTCTTTTAGTTGGTGAGTCATGTTTCTCATCGTTTGGACCTTTTCCATAGAACTCGCTCATGACTGTATAGAAACCATCAGAATCTCTATTGTTTCTGTTATTCATCAAGTCTTGAAGGAGATTATCAAACTCTGACTGAATGTCATTTGTTCTTCTCTCTAAATCTTTATTCAAAAATTTGGAGTCTACTGAAGAGCTCAATCCACCTGAGATATCAATTCTTACTTCTGACTGTGGACTTTGAATTTATTAAGCCTATGGAGTGGGTTATGGGATAGATTTCTGAGGTTGAGGAGTTGGGTTTGAAATCAGCTACTCAGGTAATTATGAATTTGTTAGTTATTAAGCTCTTCCTCTTTGGAACCCGCTTTATTGACCATAATTTCCTTTTGCTTTCACTTAGAAGGTATCGACTCTTCCTTTGGAATCTGATCTTCTCTCTATAAATTCCACTGTACCTGTTTAGATCTGTTGAGAACTAACATTATTTTTATGATTTTAAGTTTATGCCCCTCCTCTTCCAGCATTTTCACCTAAGGGTTTAGGTTTGACTTAGTAAGAATCGACTTATGGGGCGAAGCTATCTGGAGCAGATTCTTAGAATTCTGCTGTTGTTTATCCGTTTCCATACCCTCCATTCATTTTAAATAAAATTTATAATATTTATTCACTGCTTCTTTTCTTGGTGACTTTTTCACCATTACAGTTGAATTACTTTATACTTGTTGTGATTGAACAAGAGGATTCTGTATTTTAATTTTTCAAATTTATTTTTTATTTTATACTTAAATTACTAATTTTTATATATGGATTGAGATCAGCAGCTGTTACTAGATTTCCAAGAGGAGTTGAAATATTATTTTAAGATGATTTCTTCACTGGACTTCTTGATTTAGTAAGTTCCACAACATCTTGCTGCTATTGATTTAATTGCTATTAGATTCTTTCATATTCCTTCTGCTTCTCTCTAATTTCTTTATTCAACTTTTCAATTTGATCTTAGTGTTGTTGTAGCCTTGGACTTTATCTGTAAGGTGAAGCTTATGTATTATTAATGTTCACAGATATGTTATACTCAATGAATAATTAAAATTCATATATTAAACAACATCTTTGATTCAAATTTTAGAATATCAAAGGTTTTCATGTTTGATGACTGGAATGATCTATCACCATCATCAAAGTCTTGTCTTGGACTTATCATTGATTTTCCAAATCTTAATAATTATAGTAAAAATATTATTAATTTTAAGTTAAAATATTATTAATTGTAATCTTGCTTCATTCTTATCTCTTTGGTTTTTCTTAGTGACCTTATTTCTTACTTTGATGCATCTAGCCACCTTAGACTTGACATCTCTGTAATTATTTCCAGCTTTCTATCTGATTTGTTTTTGATACTCAGCTTGTAACTTAACTACTTCAACTGACTTTGCAATAATTGCGGATTACTTGAAATCCTAAATATCCTCTTAAGTAATGCCTGGAGTGTGCTCCAATTCGTTGATGGCATCAACATATTCTTATCTTGAGTGCTTCTCGAGTTCTTCTCTTTCAACAGGATCTAAAAATGTTTAGGCTTTGAGTTGAAAAACTTACCCAAATATAGTCTAGATCTGACTGGACTGCCTCTACGTGAATTGTTGTCATAGTTTGCTAAATAATTTAATTAAAGTCATGAATGTAACTTACAACCTCGTTCATGTCTCTCAGAAGGTGAATATCCTGGTCTCCCACCATAGCTTGAAAGATCGGCTGGGTTCAAATGTCTGTTATATTCTGTACGGGGAGAGGGACTTCTCAGATTTGCTGTTAATGGAGATTGTAACATATAAATAGTTTGCAAGATATTTATTTTATTTGTATAGACTTAATATCAAAATAAATTAAAATAAATCAATCATCTTGCCAGATCCACTTTCATTTGCAAGTGGTAATTAAGTAAATATTATGATAATTGGTAAAATATAGTAATATTAAATATGCAACCAATTTACTTGACAGGTCACTCAAGACCAGTGAGAAAAGTTATGTTCAACTTCGACGGAGATATGCTATTCACTTGCTCCGATGATGGTAAAGTGTGCATGTACAACTCATTCGACTGCCAAAGAGTTGGTGTATTCAACGTCAAAGAAGCAGTAAAGTCGATTGATGTAACTAAGAATACCAAATATCTTTTAGCCTCCTCTACCACTTAAGGATTTTGCCTCTTTGATGTCATGAATGGAGATCTAAAGTCAAAGATAACACTACCTAGATAAAATATTTAGGTTAAATACGTTGAATTTGCTTTAGGAGATGAGCAATTCTTAGTCGTATACGAACATGCCAAGAGATCATATATTAGAATTCAAGATCTTGCTAGTGCACTTAGAGGTGATGCTAATCCTGACGGAGTATTAGAAATTGAGGGACCAAAAGATCACATCATTACCTAAGCATCATGGGGACCACTGAACAATTCATTGTACGTATCAACTGACAAAGGTAGATTTATGATTTACGATTTCGTGCAAAAGGACTTTATTATCTCTGAAGATCTACATAAACTTGAAATATTCTCCTTCACTATAACTTATGATCATACTATGTTAATCACTTGCTCTAAAGATGGTTATGCTAAATTATTAAACCCAAGAACTTTGGAAGTTGTTAGAGAATTCGCATTTGTTAAGCCTTGCAGATCTGCAGTTATCTCCCCTCTATTTGATTCAACTGAAAATCAAAAGTTCCACGTTCTCCTTGCAGGAGGTCAAGACGCCCGTGATGTAACAACCACAAAAACTACTGAGGGTGGTTTCGAAATCAAATTAATGAACATTATTTTCAATTAATCTTTGGCTGAAATTCTAGGGCATTTCGGTACAGTGCACACACTTGCTTTCTCTCCAGATGGTGTTAACTTCGCAAGTGGCTCCGAGGATGGTTATGTACATTTTCACAAAATGCTCCCAGAGTATTTCACTAAGAAGTTCGAATGAGACAAATAGAGAATTGAAATGTCACTAATATATGAGATAATAGTTAATTAAGTGTTAATTTTTTATAATGATAAATAAATACACTCTGGTAATCAATAGCATTAAGTTATAAATGCTTATAATTTAATGTATTTTTCTCACTTTTTCTTCTTGTCTTGAACATATGGTCCTTCTTGTTATGCAACTGCATTTTTCTATGCGCAATCTAATCCAACGATTCTAATTGATGATGTCCATAGGTGAAGTAAGTTGTGTAAATTCTTTAGAATAGCTCCTACTAAAGCTAATTGCAAAATGATATTGTATGAAGGGTGAGTAGTCACAAACTTAAATTGGTTTGGGAAGAAACTCATGTAAAAAGAGAATGTAAAGAACTCTGAAAGTGCTGTGACAGTGAAGTTTACTAATGGATTTTTGTAAAGTTTAAGAGTGGCTTGAATTGCTGGGTTTGATGTCACGTGAGACTCTTGGTCTAGCAAGTAGCTTGAGTACACTTGGAACCAATAGCTAACAAAGTCTGATAAAAAGAAGGTTACAAATAAGAGAGTGAATCTCATAACCTCTTAATCATCTTTGATATTTAGGATGCCGAGCTTAAGTACAACGAATATTAAGCTCTCAGTGGCAAATCTACTCATCAAGATATCCAATTGAGCTCCAAAGAATGAGCATTGCTTGAGTGCTCTAGCAACTGTTCCATCCACGGCTCCCAATAAGTAGGAAGTTGCATAGAGTGCTGTGAAGACCATTGGATCATTCAAAGCAAATTTCCAAGAAGCAATAATTGCCACAAATCTGACATAGCCTAGCAAATTTGGAAGGTAAAGATGCACATTTGGGTATTTAGATTCGTCTTGTGCAGAGTTAGAGTAAGCTTTTACTTTGTCAGTCTTTTTCTAGTCTTTAGCCATTTTAAATATATTCTTGATATTATTAATTATATTTCCTACATTCCTTAAAGCATTTGATAAAAGAGCTTTTCCTATATTACCTTAATGATGAAGCTATCTAACTAATATTTAGATCGGAATGGAAATTTGAATAATTTAAGATAATTGTGAATCTACATACATTTATAAAAATTCAATAATTGTTCACTTGAATTGGTTTTAAATCAATTGCCAAGAGATGAAAAGAGATTCTCAAGAGCAAGTTGGACATTGCCACCTGTTCTCTATAGCATTTGCAAAATGACTTCTTCGTCGTTGAAGCCCATCTCTTTGATAGTCTGAAGTTGAGTGGCGTATTGCTCTCTCAATGGTCTGGCATCAGCTGGTTGTTGTTGTGGCATTCCGAAGCCACCACCTCCCATCATTTATTGCATAAGGTAGGGGTTCATTCAAAACAACTAAATCCCAAGTAAAATTAATTAAATGTCACTTATAAGGATTATTTAAACTTCTAATTGAAAATGATTAATCAATTTAATAAAATTATTATATTTTTACTCAATTTTATTTTCTTTATTATTAAATAATAATTTTGAATTAAATAATTTAGATATCTTTAAAAGGAACAATTTTATAATATTTATAAACTTCAATCTTATTTTAAAACAAATAATAAATCAATAATGCAAAGTATATTTTTGATAAATATGAATTATTTTTTAAAATATAATATGTTAACTTATTATCTAAAAATTTACTTTATTAAATAGGAAAAATAGTCACAGGAAAAAATGATAATTAATACTTAGGACTTATTGTTTTTGGTTAAGAAAATTATTGAACCTTAAGATTAATAAAATAACCAAATTTCATCCAAAACAGACTTGTACAACAAAATATAAAAGTTTAAAGTGTTTTCAAATATTCTCCATTTTAAGTTATTAATTCGCAATAATATTTCTTTAATTTATTCCAATTTAAATTAATTGAAATAATTTAAGATTTATATTCCGCCGAAGCCACCCATACCACCCATGCCTCCCATGCCACCCATGGCAGCGAAGGGATTTGGTTGAGCTTGAGCACCAACTCCTGCACCAACATTGGCACCAGCTGCTCCTACTCCAGCACCTGCGCCAACTCCAGCTCCTGCTCCGAGACCTGGCATTTGGAATGAGCCTGGTTGACCACCCATAGCTCCCATACCACCGAGAGCACCGAGGCCACCCATGCCTCCCATACCGCCTTAACCGCCCATCATGGACATAGCAGCATTTAAGTTCTCAGGTGTCATCATTCCATAAGTTTAATTCTTATATTTAGGAAAAGTATTTAATAATTTTCTATGAAATTTATCTTCCACATTAATTTCTAAAATATATTATTTATTAAAAAAATACTTAGCCTTAAATGATGATAATTTTGAATTATATCAATTTAAAGTATAATTATTAAGTACTGCATTTGTAATTATTTTACTAGATTTGTCTCATCATATCGGGATTAGAAAGAATAGCTCTCATCTCTGGATTAGCGCTGACCATTTGGCTGAGCATGGGATTTGAGCTGATAATCTACTACATCATATTGGGGTCTGAAAGCATTGATTGAACCATGGGGTTATTCATCATCTGTTGCATCATTTATGGGTTCATGCCTGCACCACCGAGACCAGCCATGCCTGACAATCCACCTCCAGCTGCCATTCCTGGCATACCTCCGAAGCCTCCCATTCCACCGAATGGCATACCTCCAAGACCTGCACCCGCACCTAATCCTGCACCGGCTCCAACGCCACCAGCACCAACATTTGCAGAAGTATCAGTAGATGCTTAAGCACCTGTTGAACCAGCTGAGGAAGCTGATTTACCCTTGACCAAATGTACCACAACACCGTCTTCAATTTTGTAATCTGAAATAGTAGTCTCATCCTTCAATATTTTTCCTAAAACACGAATCATTATTTTAGTCAATTATGAGTTTTAAGTTTGACATTATTTAAGAGTATTATCTAATTAATTACCTTTGAAGATAAGTCTTTGCTCTTCAGCTGGAATACCTGCTTGCTCAGCAGCAGCTTCTTTGAGTTCTCTCACAGTCACTGATGGCTCAATTTCCACATCAAATTAAGTACCACTGTTTTGCTTAATTGTTACTTTTATTACCATTTTTACTAACCAAAGATTTAATTATTAACTCAAAAAGATTTTAACTCTTTAATTTCTGGAATATCAAGAAAACTTTTAATATCTGCATTTAATATTAATGATACAATATCAATGATAAAATTACTGAGAAATTCCATAAATTTTCTTAAATTATAAAAATTATATTTATTCATTGAGTAAGAGAATCGTCTAGCAAGTATTTTCTGTAAGGTTCAATTTCTTCCTCTCTTCCCTCATTTTGCAAAAGTTCTTTAAGAGTTAATGCAATCTTAGATTTATTGTTTTCTCCTTCCACTAATTCTATGGCTTTCTTGTAGGATTCAATAGCGAGAGAACGCTCATTGTGGCTCTGCTTCTGTTGGTTATTACTGCAGTAAACATCAGCAAGTTTATAAAAGTATAAATTAGACATTTTTTTTCTAGTTTTTACCATCCCTCTCCATGTTTAGGATCTATCTCAACTAAACGCTTGAAACTTTCTGTGGCTAAATCTAATAGATTCTCCTTTGCATAAAGGTCTCCAATTTCTTCGAGAATTTCAATATCTTTTAAGCCAACTTAGATTGCCTCTTTGAAGCACATCTCAGCTTGCGCTCTTCTATCCTTGCCATAATACAAGCATAGAATTGTCATGTAACCCCACACCTTTGGATTTAAGTTATCAAGAATATTTGCTTGTGTAAAAGCATCTTCTGCCAAATGCAGTTCTCCTAGTCTCAACAGAGAAAGACCAAGATACATCCATGAAGTTGTTGAAGTAAATTCCTTGCAATTCTTTAAGAATACTACTCTTGCATCTTTCCAAGCTTTTCTACGGGCATACACAATTCCAAGACGCTCTTAGAGTACTGGGTCTTTAGGAGTTGGTTTAATTCTCAAAGCTTTAATGTAAGATTCTTCACTATCAAAGAGATTATTGGCCATAAAATAAGCGTGACCTCTTAAAATCCAAGCTGCTTGATTTTTTTAAATATCATGCTTAGTTATTGATATAACTTTATTTTTTATTTTGATTCTTGGGATCTTCAGCCAACACTTTATCCAAAGATTAAACTCCCTCAGAATAATTCCTCTATTGTACTCTTATTTTAGCGAGAGTCATTAGATATCTCTAAGTGCTCTAATCTTTTATATAAGTTAAAGTAGAATCTGCTAAGTCATAAATCCATCCTTCAAGCAGCATGTCTATGAAATCGTAATACAAGATATCTGACTAATCGTAACTTAATTATTGATCCTTTGTAATTTTGAAGTCTACAGCTTAAATTTTGAATTCTTCTTAAATGGTTCTAAAGTTCTCAAATATATTTATATTAAAAATTCTTTGGTTAATTACTCTTTGGAGGAATCAAATAAAATAACATTAAAGGAAGCTGATTAAGCTCTCTTAGTTTTCTACATTTAACAATTGCAAAATGTTTTCTTGAAAGTCCTGGCCTACCAATTTTATCATAAAGTAGTCCCATTAGAATATTTGCTTCATAGTTCTTCCAGTCATTTTATAAGATTTCATCTAGCATTGGAAGTGCATCTTTGTAGTTATCTCTTTGAATATATAAAGCAGCTTGCTAAATCTTAATTTTCCCTTCGATTGTGGTGTCAACGTTTCTCCATAATTTTAAGTACCTTTCAGCTCTAAGGTACATTCCATATTTCAAGCAGAATTACTGTAACTAAGTGAAATACTCGAAGTTGTATAATCCCTCTTTTGTTATGCAATGAACTAACCATCTTTCACTGTTTTCTTGATCATTTATAACATCGAATTCTTTGTAGAGTCTCAAACATTTTTCTTTCAAGCTTTCCTAGGGTAGCTTGTTAGCTCTGGCTAACCTTTCATCTCTGATAACATTTTATTGCATCCATATATCAGTATGAAGAGTGTCTTTTGTACTATCGATTGCTTACTAAACTGTTGTAACCATCATCTCATTTAAGTATACGTACAACTCAGCTTTGAATTTTTCCCTTTCGTCTTATGTAAAATTTCAACCCTAAATTATATAACCTTTCAATTTTTTATAAGTATCTTGTTGCCTTGCTCTCTTTTGTACTTTTCAACAACAAATCTTAAAACTGCTTTCTTAAGTTTATCTCTTAAAACAAAGTACTTGGCGCTTGTATTAAACTCTTGTAAGAACTTCTCCTTTCTTTATTCTCTCATTTCCTTTTATTAGGCTGGAGTTGAGAAGACTGTAGAACCTGGCTTTGTACCTCTAGGACTATCTTTATCATCAGAACCTTGATGAGTTCCTTCTCCATTAAACACTCTATTATATTCAACTCCTATATCTTTAGCAATAACTTATATTGTTCTCTGAAATTCACTGATTACATCGATTGTATCAGGAGCTGTTTCAGTTTAAGGTAATTAGCTTACGTGATCTTAATATTGCTAACTAGGATATGTTGGGTATGTATATGGATATATGCTCTCAGATAACTCTAGGTCATAATGCACATATGTTTGTGCATTTTCGAAAGTATAGTCTGTTTGTTAAGGATCAACTCCTTCAGCTAACTTGAGGACTGTCTCCAAAGTTTGTCTGTTTTGTACTCTTACAGCTCCTGGTTCACTTAGGCAATACAAATCTATCCATACTCTTCCATGAGTAGGTTTCATTTCCTCAACAGCTCCTTTTTTGGGAGCAGCTTTTTAACCTGCTTTCTTTGGATCTTCCTCTTCTACTGGAGGAAGTTTATCAAAGAATAGATATATTCCTTTTTTATCAGTAACCTCTTGCTCAAACTAGAACAAATCCTCGCCTTCAAGTGTAAACTTAAATTCTATGATTGGTTCACCCCCTGGATTTTCATCACTAATGAACTTTACTTTTGGCTCTCTGAATGGATCTTCAGCATAAGTTATAAACTTCCAGTGCTCATCCAGGCCCTCCCAAGTACTTTATTTTTACTTGAAGTCTTCCTCCTTTTACTATTGCTCTTTCTCAAGTCTTTCTTTTTCCTCTGGAGATACTTCATCTTCCTGCCCTTTCTTCTTAGGATCTTTAGCTGGAGCAGCTCCCTTTTTATCTACAACATATTGATATTGATGGTAATATCTTACTTTTGGAATTTTCAGCCTCTACCTTCTCCTCCTCAGTCAACTGTCTTGGTATAACTTTACCTTTCATTTAAAATTTTCCAAATCTTATATCGTAAGTGTAAGTTTACTCTTAAGGGTCGTCCTAGATCAAGATAATTGAGTATTTTATTGTATTGCAAATATATGCATTCATATAAATAAAAAAATATTACCTTTAAGTAAACTGAAACAGTTTAATATCATTATTAAGAATTAATGTTATTATTCTCAAATTCATTACAATTATTGAATATGTTAATGAAACGTCCTGAATTTTCGTATTTATTTAAAAATAACTTACTATCTTAGCTTTCCAAGCATCTGGTAAACTTATTTATTTTTACTAATATATCTAGTAAACTTTATTTCTATATTTAACAGGTAAATTCCATAAACTTTAAATGACATATCGATCTTGGCAGGTCCTCTTCTACGCCTTTCAAGAGCTGAAGATCCAAAAACTTAATGATTTGGCTGTGGGTTTAGATCAGCTACATACTTATGACTCTTCGTATCAAATGGGAAAGACGAATATTAAAGTGATTGCATCTGCAGCATATTTAAGAAATTATTCGATTTATTTAATTAATTCACTTATTCGCAAGTATTTAACGTTATAAGAAGGATAACAATAGCTGTAAAAGCTTTACATGTTATTGATTATTTTAATTTAGGTTGATATAATCTAATTAACACTCTTAATCGTATGTCGTAAATACTGTCAGGACCTTATTAGACCTGCCTTAGCTAAATCTTATCTGTGGGTATCTCCTGCCTCTGATATAACGTCGTTTACATTTCCTTTTATAATTGCATCCCTATATTAATTTATCTGAGGAAAATGATAAATTATTAGATAAAAGCGCCTTGGATTTACTTACGATTTGAATATTGGAGAGAAATATTTTGATTCATATGCTCTAAATCCCTTTTTGAATCTCATGCAACAATTTTTATTTTTTGGCCTTTACTTTTTTTCGTTTTAAGAAGGGGAAGTATTTTCATTGCTATCTTGCGAAACAACTGATCCATTATTTCTAGAAAGTTGGGAAATTAATTAATTTATTATAAAATAAAAGTGTGAATTTATGGAATAATTAACGGAATTGACTTACTTTTATGTGACATCTAACTTTGTCAGAATCGGATTTAAAATTGACCCAACCATTAGAATTGATATCAAAGAGTAAATAAGTGTGACTATAAGCATAATAGGTCCTTTATGAAAATCAAAAGAGCTTTTCATTGCCAAAGCATAAGCCATTGCTCCTCTAAGACCTCCAAGCCATAAAACAAATTAGAACTTTTTGGATACTACATTTTTATTTCTTGATTTATTAACTAGGAAAGATACTATTGTTACATTTAGATATCTTGAAATCCCCAAATTTAGTATTGTTAAGGGAATCAAATATGGTCCCATCTGCTCATATGGATGGTTAAATGCGAAGAGCCCAACTCCCAGAAAAATAAAGACTAATGTTTCAGCAGTTTAAGCAACTGTCTCATAACCAGTTTTAAGAACATTCCTAGCCGAGTTGGAAATATTTGGTTATGCATAGTATGATAAAAATATTCCATTCACCATAATCGCCACTATGCCTGAGTACTCGAAACCTTCTGCAATTAAGTAGCTTACCCATGGACATAAAATCATCATAGACACTTCAGTATTAATATTTTGCTTTCTCTTATATTGCTGTTAAGTTTTAGTAACTTGTTCTATTTCAAAAGTCTTTTCCTATTCCTTTTGGAAAGTATTTGCTTATCGCTTTAAGATGAAAGCTGTAATAAGAGCTGACGATATACCAATAAAGAGTGAGCCAAGAAGGATTATCAGAAATGATTAAACTGAAATAAGCATTTCTTATTGAAAAGTTTCATTTCTTTTGGTTGATTCATGAACAGTACTGTATAAAAAATGAAAGTTTAATAATCGTAATTACAAATGTAATACATCACGATTGAGATTGCATCATTAAAAATGCTCTCGCCAAATATCAAAATGTAAAGTGTCATGTCTACTTCCATCTCTTTGAATATAGATAAAACAGCAACAGGGTCAGTCGAGGAAATCAGTGCTCCGAATGCTAAGCTTTCATGAACTGTGAAACTTGGTGATAGAGCTGGAATTTTTCCTGCCCAATAAAACATACAGCTAGATGATACAATTGCTATAAAAGTTCCTAGAAATGCATAAAGCAAGATGCTTCCAATGTTCTTAAAGAAAGGCTTCTTTTTCATGTTGAACCCTGATTCAAAAATTATTGGCGGCAGCAAAAATAACATAAAAAGTCTGACGAAATGGTTGGATAAATTTGTCATGTAATTTTCAAAACCCATCATTTTTAAAGCGAAACCTGCAACTAGTCCAATCAAAGTTGTTAGTCCTGATTAAAACCCTATATTTATTTAAAAGTTAAATAATATATATTTTTTAAAAAAAAAATATTTGCTAGTTTGATTAAGGTTTTTATTTAAAAAAGAAAGAATATACTTGTAGTGTTATTGAGAAGAAGAAAAATAATTATTATTTAAGAAGTCATTTTGATTAGTCAGTAAAATCTTATAAATTTATCAGAATATTTATAATGAAATTAAACATAATATGGGATATCAAGGATATAAAAAAAATATAGGCATTTATTTATAATTTAAAATTATAATAAAAAAATATTATAGTATTAAAACTTTTCAAGCATACTTTTATATATTTAAAAGAAAAAGAAAATGATCTAAATATAAAAATTGCCCTCATTTTTATAATAGTTTGATTTTAAAATAAATATTTTATATTTTTAAAGGACGAAGTTATTTAAATTTATAAATTAACCTCACTCCTAGTAATTAAGAGTCAGATTTATCATTTTAACAACAATTTAACTAATAAAAATTAAAACTTTAGTTTTTTTAGTTTAGATTCTTATAAATATTTGTGATGCTATTTCTTCAAGTAATGTCCTCCCATGATAGAGAGCATCAACAATGCCAGAAGAATAAGAATTTCAGTGCTTAATTCCATCTAAAAACAGGAGTTAATTAATCCAAATATTTGAATGTTAATTTTGAACTTACTGTATCTTCCTCTGATTACCGCATTTATTAGAGCTCGCCTTATCCATAATAGTGACCGCTGCTGTGCTCTGAATGTTATTAGCTGATATTATTTGAGTTATTATTTTGTGAGACATTTAGAACTCTAAATAATTCGTAATTTTTAAAAGAATTAATCTCTTGTTCTTAACTTCCCATTTTAAATTAATTTCGTTTTCAAACTTATAATTATTGTTTGAAGCTTATACTGTGTTTACTTTGGTATTTAAACACTAATTCTATTTTTGCAATAATATTAAGAATCTTAAATGGATCATTCAACTCCCATCGGTAACGATTTGACCTCAACACAGAAAGAAGTTGTCCTAAAATCAATGTGCTGCACATTAATGAGCAAGGTTAAGTTCCTCCTTCAGAACCCTTTGAAGAATAAGCAATTCGCTCAAAACTAGAATCTTTTGAGTGTCATTGAACTCATCGCTGAGAATCTTTTACCTCACTATAATATAAATGAATTCTTAGCTCTGATTGATATATTTTATATATATATATACTTGCAATACTGTGCCTAAAATTCTAGCAACTCCTAAAAGTTGAGCTACATGCATTCGTTGTGTTTTTTGCTTGCTAGCAAAATTCAATCCGTGCTTACCTCTGGAGTTATCAAGACTTGCATTGATTAGAATTGGGATCTCAAGGGACTCAAGGCTGTTTGAATAAAATTATATATTGTTTATTTATGTCTTGCTAAGAGTTTTGAACGAGCTTGGCTCCGCATCAGAAGATTGCAAGAAACTATAAGAGGTATTTGATAAGATGATCTAGTCGCAAAACCTTCAAAGTTAATCCTGTATCAAAGTCATATCTTACTACCTCAAAAACAGAAACAAGTCACAAATTGACGAGGATGACCTTAAAAATCCAATTGTATCATTCCAGACTACTTTTGATTTTGTTAAGGCTGAAATTGAGAAATTCAGATCACAAAATATGAGTCATACTTGCTTTACTTTTTATGAAATTATTTAGATTTAAATCAATTTAAAAGCATCATATATTTTCTATAAATAAATTACTGTTTTGCATCCATGGGCTTATGACTTGGATCTAGTAGATTTCAAATATGTTATAAATAAGGACTAGACTGTTAAAATTTCAGAAGCCTTGTCAGAATCAGTGGACGCTCAAGTATTTTGGCTTTCCTATTTCAAATCTTAACTCTCTTGCACAACTGATGAGTTTGTTGTAGCTTTCAGAGAAGTTGCTGAAATAATTTATTTTACTTTAATGAAATGAACAATCAAAACCCCAAAACCCTTTCAGTAGTTTGATTGAGTTTTTGATTGATAAAAGTAGACTATTAGTGCATACTTTATTAGGGTTTTAATAGGGTTTATGTAGGGGTTTAATGTTTAAATGTTAGTAATTTAAGTGAGTATATGCGAGGTTTGGGGTCAGTTTATGGCATTGAGTATATAGATTTATTGTTTAAGTTGCGTTATGGGTGCGATGATTATAGTGATCAACTAAAACCTATCCTTAATTACACATCTATAGCAAGACTGCTCCATAAATCTCCTGCAACTGTGAGGTCTCACTGTTTATTAGCATTGAATTTAAAGAAATAGCAACTTAATTCTAAGCCTAAAAGACCTCTTAAATTTTAGCAGCATCATATCGATTATCTTATTAATGATAAGACTCTTTAATACTGGGCTCACTTCTCTCTGGCCTAGAGAGCTGTGATGTTTCATCGTCAATTTCTTGAGCTTCATATCTCTGCTTAATCGATAACTAACATATATAAATAGAACGGAATATCTTACAAGACAGTCAATCGCATTAAGAGAGTGATTGATTTTAATGTTCCATTTTATAAGGATAATTTAAAATATATATTCGATTAAATGCAGAGGGCTATTACTAATAACATTAAGTTCATACACGCTGATGAGGCAGTATTCACGTTTAATACCTTCATATCAAGGTCTTGGTATAAAAGATATAGCAATATTGAAGTATATGACTAAAAGGTCAAGGTGTAAACTCATGCTATTCTCGGTGGAATAAGTGAAGATAGTGGCCTCGAGACTTATGTTATCCACCCTCGCTCAATAAAGACCGAATAATACATAAAGTTCTTGCAATAACTCAGAGATAAGTACGCCGACTAAGAGATTATTCTGTTTGTAGATAACTTATCTGTCCATAAAACTAAAGACACAAGGAAGGAATATGAACGCCTAAATATAACACCTTTATTTAATGTTCCCTACAGTCCTCAGTTCAATGGAATTGAATTATATTGGGGGTTATTGAAAGTCCACTACAAGAAACTCCTACTCTATCACTTGATGCATGACTTGAAGATAGATACAGTCGATTTTATTAAGAGTGCTGCTAAGAGACTCAGCGATGAGAAAGCTAAAGTATGCGCAAGAGAAGGGAGATTTTGTGTATATAAATAAGTTTTAGATTTAAACGAATGAATAAGTTCACATATTAAATTTGCCCGTAAAAGGATTTGGCTTCTCTTTCTTTTCTTCCTCTTAAGGCTTGCTTGGGCCTATGTTTCTTCTCTTAGTTCTAGCTCCCGCATCTATGTTCATCTCTTCTGGTTTATAAATCTTTGAAGAGTCTCTTACTCAATTCATGTTTTACTTGAGACTTTCTCTCTCTGTTTAATTTGCTGCGCTTTTCATCAAGTATATAGCAGTTCCAGGTTTTTCTATAAAGTTAGAAGGCTAAGCTTACTTGAGATGAAAGGATGCTTTTTAAGTTCCTAGAGCCAGGTTCGCTGATTTTAATACCTTGCTTCTCTTTTTCTTTAGGAGAGATGCTGTAGCGTTTCTTTTGAGCTTCTTAAATAACTTCATTTAAGTACTCAGGTTTCAGAGTTCCAAGGACACCAAAGAAGAAGTTTCTCTCTGGCAGCTTATTAGAGAGTTGCAACTTTGAAGGAAGGTAGAGAGCAACATCTGGATCACTCATAGCATCATCATAGAGGTTTGTTACTGAAATTTCAGGGTAGTTAAGTATCTCTATCATCCTAATTTCATTAGACTTAAAAGCTTTTTTCTCTTCACTCAGTAAGGCTTTTAAGAATGAGATTTTAGTTCCTCATAAGTTGGCAAGAACAATCCAACTATATTGGATTTATTGATCTTACTCAAGAACTTACCTTGCTATACCAAATATTTATAGAGTTCCTCTTTACTTCGAAATTTTCCTATTAAATCTTGAGATTAAATTCTCTTCATT